>ML217623.1:11904-39216 GCA_004785975.1 Popillia japonica
AAAATATTAGTTATTTGTCGTTCAAATTGTAAATATTTTCCAAAACGAATTATTTTCTAACAAAAGTAAAGATGTTTATATTAAAAATTTACAAGATTAATTAACAGTTTCATGGGATAAGAATGGCTGGGATATGACAATTCGTATATCTCTAATACTTTGGTTAAATCGTCAAAGCGACTTCGTACTGCAAAAATTTGTAATTTGTTGTCATTGAGATTTCTCAGATGTGTACATAGAAACGGCCTACGAAATAAGAAGCTGGAAATAATAATAATAATAATAGTGTATTTATCCAGAGACCATAACAATACAAAAACTAGTACAATTGGTAAAGGATAAGTCAAAAAGGAACTATAAATAATAATAATAATATTGGCATTAATTAAATAAATAACTACAAAATAAATACAAAACAAATGGCTTCTTAATAAATAATTAAAGTGAATATTGACTGCAAAGATCCACAAAGAAAATGAAGGAAAAAAAAAGGAAAAATTATTTGGCAATTTAAGAAAAAGAATATATAATACAAAAATAAGTCACCGCATTTCGTAGAAATACTCTTCCATAGAGTAAAAGCCTTTGTCGATTAGATAGTTTTTCAGTTTTTGCCTAAAAAGACTAATGTTAAGGTTTTTACATGGCAGATTTAATTTGTTGTATGTACAATTTAATGCCAACGTACAGTACATATAACGGATTATTTTCATATTTTGTTCGATTGTGTTTCGGAATAGTTACTCGCTTCTCTCGTAGGATATGAGTGAAAATCTCTATTTTGTGGAAGCTCAGATTCCATACTTCTTATCAGTAATAACACCTCATGTATAAAGAGACATGGAAGTGATAAGATGCCAAGTTTTCTGAATAAATTACGACATGAGCAACGTTCCGAAACACCTGCCATTGTTCTAATAGCCCTTTTCTGCAATCGAAATGCTCTAATGCTAGCGGTACTATTAGAGCCCCAGTATACAATATCTAATGCGTGACTGAAAGCCAGCATAATAATAGTTTTTAATTACGTCAGCAGTTGTAATATCAACCACTTTATATATGTATTGCATAACAAATCTGAGACAGTCCTAACCCTACGTTATCTATTTGCGTTAGCCAGCTAACATTATTTTCGATATCTAGACCTAGAAACTTAGTAGCATCGACTTGTCAAACAGAGCGTCCATTAAATCTTAAGAGATGACAATAATCGCTTTCCTTTCTTTCCGGCGAAAAAATAATGAAAACAGTTTTGTCGGCATTTAGTCGTAGACCGTTGTTACTAAACCAAACAAGAAATTTATCCAATACTGACTGTAGATGGGATCTTACACAGGCTGCATTTCCATGTGCACCAATATAACTTGTATCATCAGCACACAAGATAAGTTGTCGCTGTCAATTGTGCATGCAAGATCATTAATAAAAAGTATGAATAGCAAAGGTCCCAAAATTGAGCCTTACAGCACCCCGGATTTAATATGTTGCTCATAAGATGTAGCATTATCTAATACAACAATTTGTTTCCTGTTTGTTAAATACAATGACAGCCATTCGTGTATGACACCTTACAAGCCATAGTATTGCAACTTATGTAACAACAATTCGTGGTTAACAAGGTCGCATGCCTTTGAGAGGTCCATAAACAAGCCGATTCACGTATCTTGCTCATAAATTATTCCTGTAAGACGTAAGAGTTGATTTGCCTTGGAAAAAGCGATGCTGTGCTATGAGTATAAAATACTATTTTTATTCAAGAATTGAAAGATCATACCAAATACAATTTTTTCTAAGATTTTAGATATATTGCTCAATATATAGAGATTGGCTTATAGTTGACAATTTGTTTCGAATCGCCAGTTTTAAATACTGGAACAATTGATTCAAAAATTTTGCAACATATTTGAAGCACAGCTGTTGTCAAATCCTTTAGTTTTATGAATACTATTTTTTCTTGCTCGCTGCTTGTTAAAAACTTGAATTGAATTCTTTCTGTGTAGGCGTTAAAAGCGAAATTCGAAGTCCTGGCCTAGCCGATACAGAAGTAGCGAATTTATCTCAAGATCCATCAAATTTCTATGGTAGTGCAGTAGATTTAGGCAGCGTCTACGACAAAGACTATTCACAAACATATTCGACAGCTCATCAGTATTACAACAGGTAAATATCACAGTTCTTTCTAGTTAAATATTCAGATGTTATATATCTTGAATTGAATTTAGTATGCAACAAGCCTACGGTACGTCAAACAGCGCAGCTTCGGCGTACATAAATTCAGCGTCTACGTTCTATAACACCTCATCCTACGCATATTCTACTCTGGGTCCTAGTCGAGGATTAAATCCCGCTTGTAAAGTGAGTACAGGGTATTTACCATCGCCGTATTCAGCACCAGCTTCTCCATTTCAACCGACAGGACACACGCAAACAGGGCAATATTCACCTTATACGAGTTACAGCGGGCCGGGCACATCAACATTTGCACAAGGATTTTCAGCCCAGGTGATTAATTATACCCAGTAAATCTATATCTCTATTGAAATTACTTCAATTTGTAAATCATCGGTACTCAAATTTTGGCGAAAAACTGGTGATTTAAAACAATCGACTAAAACCCGATAAATAAACAATTATTATTTTATTAACACATCCCAATATGTAAAATAACTTTTGCAGCAAAACGTGAGCCTGTTCATAAACCATTTTTAATCCATTACGAATTCTAGGTATTTACACGTACATATGTACATACGGGGTGGCCCATTGAAAATGAAACAGATGAATTATCACTGAAACGGAGGCTTTTCAGTAGTAATATCCCTAGGACAGTGATAATCACGAAATAATTGTATTAGTTTCCGAGAGCACGTTGCTTGGTTACCTAAAGAAACGTGCTAATAAAATTATGAGGATTTATCTCTGTCCGTGGGATATTTGGTCAGAAAATTTTTGGCTTCTTAAATTAACGTTAACATTTATTTATTAAAAGAACAATTATTGAAAGTACAATTTGGGAAACTAAATGAGCTTGCAGAAGTTGCTGAATTTGTTTCCAATTTATCTATATTTTCACTATTCAGTTCTCCAAATCATGACATTTCGAAAATTAAATTTGAAACTGTCAAAAGTTTTGTGAGTTGATATGACATTAAGTCAGGTGACAGCCGGGGTGTTATCGCTAGCGATAACATTCCGGGGTAGTTATCAGTATAATCAAATGTTGATTGGACATTTTGATACATGTGACATAAAAGGATTAATTTTGATTGGTCGAAAATTGAATCCAAAAATTTTCGAAAAAAACACCTAAAATGTTAATTTCTACTTAGACTTTCTTTCCCATTGTATTTTAAAATTAAAGTTGAGTGTAGTATAAAATCAATGCAAAAGGTAAAAATGTTTATTTGTCTCTGTATCTTCCAGCAAAATTTTTTTTTTTTCAAAAAAGTGCCGTTTCAATAATAGTTCATGTTTCGTTTTCAATTGACCAACCTGTATATACTTGCATGTTAATATAGATATGTTTACATGAAATGCTTTTATTATTTTCAAGAATTTCCAATTTTCATCAGATGTATTAATAATCCTACCAGTTATATACTTAACATACCTACCTGGGACTAACTTTTTTTGCTTATTTTACTTTCGCAACAAAAGAAAACTATTTTTATAGATGAATTAAAATCTAAAAGTATTCGTTCAACTACAAAATATTATCAGTAAGTGCTGCTTAGAACAGACCTATTCAACAGTTTTAGGTTTTAAGAAATAAATTTAAATATCGTCTAATTTAAACGTTTAAATTAAAATCTGCATTTACTAATATTATTAATTATTTCCTCAACAGAGTGTGGATTATGGTAGTTATGGAACCTACGCAACAGATACGCAAGCAAATCAATACGCTTCAACTTATTACACATCTCAAAACTATTCGCCCTATGTAAGTTCGCCAAGCTCAAGTGGTAGTATAGGCACATCTACCTATCAACTTGCTGCCACATCTTTACCTGGTAAGCTTTAGGTGTGCTATTTCAATATCTACAATAAATGTGACAGTTATAAGTATTTTATATATTTTTTACATATTTTTACTTAATTTAGTCCAAAGTTACGTAAGTTTCCAAGCGACAAAAGACATTGATTTAGTATTTCACGTGTAGACTTGATGAAACAAGTTAAAAAGAAAACAAAAAAAATAAAGAATTCAATTTATTAATAAAGCAACTGCTGTAACACAAATCGAAGACGTGCACGTCATGAACAGAATTTTCGAAATCTTCAATACAGAAACAACAAAAGATGTACCTATAAAAGTAAAATATTAACATAACTGCACATCCGATTTTATGTTGGTACGAGCGGGCAGTGCTGCCATATAACCTTCGGACATTTATCGTATCCTACGATTTCGCATCTACGAATCAGTCAATTTTGCTACATTGTTGTGATGTCATTCATGGCGCGCACGTCTGCGAATTATATTTAAAAAATCAGACATAAACATTACATTTACACCTAACAATAACAGACAGTTACTTACAAATTTAAAAACTAACATTAAAAACGATAATCAAAGTAATGTCGTATATAAATTAGAATACAAAGACTGTGATAAATGTTACGTAGGTCAGACTAGACAATACTTAAAAAAACGACTTTATACTCATCAATACACTGTAAGGCATAACATAACCGCAGAAACTGCTTTGTCTAAGCATTCTAAAGAATTACGACATAACTTTGATTTTGAAAATGTTAAGATTAAAAAATAATAAGTTGTCACAAAAAATATTAATATATGAAATGATATAAGTACATTAAAAAAGAACATTAACGCGGTCAATTTTAGAACAAATATTGAAAACTTAAGTATTATTTATAATAATTTATGCACCCAATCAGGCCTGAATTTTATTAAATTAAGCTCTTGACTAGGCTTTTTTTGCCATGTTGTTCCCTAATCCTTCAACAGAATGTTAGAGTTTGACAAAAAACACAGCGATATAAGAATTTTTATGACTATAAAGTTACATTTAAAAAATATCTTAAATTGTCCGCGATATTGTAAACATCATATCATATCACTGAATTTCTTTGTCTGTAGATAGTTTTGTTGATAGGCATGGCTAGTTGTTTATTAATTGACGCGAGTTAAATGTCATTTTTATTCCACTGAAGAAGTTGTGTAACGAAAACGTAATAAATTCTGGAATAAATTGATCTCTAATCTAATTAAAAGTGTTATAATTGAACTAAAAGTGGAAAAAGATATCAGCAACATAAGACACTTAACTATAGCCATACGATTTTAAATTATATAGTCAGTCGCAAAAGTCACCCTGGCATCAAAAGGGGAAGTTTTAATTTTTTTTTCGTTTAATTTGCCCAAGTATTTAACGTAACTTTCATCCATAATGTGTGCTGAGATGTCCTCTAACTATACAAACTGAAAAATTGAGGAAGAGATTAATTATTTTCGTAAATTTTAAGTTTGAGTAAGAGTAAGTAGTAAACTTCGAAAAAAACAAAAAAAAAACACAATATCTCGAAAATGGGTGACTTTTGGATAAGACAAATAGGGCTATATCTATTGCAAATGATCTCTACTAACACGCTGTAAAGTATGACCGTTTCATTACCAAACATCCTGTATATGTAATTCACACATATCGCGTTCCTGTTTAGATAGATGCAATGTACTCCTGCATATCCACAGATGTAAAACCATGTCTTATATTAATCGTTAGCTTTTGTAACATTCGATGTCTTTACATCTTGCGAAAGTCTGCCACGCATAAACGACGTCCCAAATATCTCTCTCTGAAGCTTTCAGTGTTGGGGTTGCAATCTTATTTTTTTATTATTAAAATTATTGTTGCTGCAGTATAATTTATTTTAAAAAATGTGGTTATAGAACTAAAAATATATTTATTTAAAAACACATATTATGACATCCTCAATTATTTTAAATATTTTTCTTAACAAATTCTTAAACATTCTTTTCAATATAAAAGAGAAAAACACTGACTAAACACATCTGAAAAAAATAAAAATTAATAAATTACTGGAAAAATTAAACAAGTCATGGTAAAACAAAAATTAAAGCGAAAATTACAAATAAATATTCGAATTTATAATCACTATAAAAAAGAAGAAGGTCTTTTTGATTTTGTAAAACAAGCCTTTGTAAGATTTAGGCATGAATAAAGGAGTATCCAAAATTTTCAGCACGCGCAGTACTAGCGCCTTCTCCTAGTAGAAGGCGCAACTTACTACGCTAATCTGATCTGTCGGCCACTGTAGTTATTTCAGGCATCTGTCATCTAAATAACAAATCACATTTAGCGATTCGTAGGTGATTCGTAGTGATTATCATAACCTATTTTAACCTCTATTCGTTATAAAGTAAAATACGAAACTTCTTAATCTTTATTGTTACTATTAATTTTTATCTGAATTACAATGTTATGCCCCTACAGCGATACTAGTGGCAGCGAAGACGGTGCTAACACAATGGAAACAAGATTGATAAAAAAATTATTATTACAATTTCAGAAAGTCCATCAAACGGATTAACATTAAGTGATGGACCACACTCACCTCTTAAAGTTGACAGTACAAGAAGATCGAGAGAACCTACTGGAAATATTGGATCAGAAACACGAGGTCCCAGAGGTCGAGGCAGGAGAACGAATACTGTTTCACCAACCACACCGGAATCTAGCACAGATAGAGTATTCATTTGGGATCTTGATGAAACGATAATAATATTCCACAGTCTATTAACTGGAAGTTATGCTACTAAATACAATAAGGTATTTTAGATTATTGCATAAAACAAAATATAACATACATATTGATTATTTAATTGCAGGATTCTCAAAGTGTTGTGCAATTAGGCTTTAGAATGGAAGAAATGGTATTTAATATGGCTGATACACATTTTTTCTTTAATGACATTGAAGTAAGTTCTATGGCAAATATAACGGATTCCTATACATTAAACTGGTTTTAGGACTGTGACCAAGTTCATATTGATGATGTTTCATCGGATGATAATGGTCAAGATTTAACAAACTACAACTTTGCAAACGATGGGTTTCATTCATCAACTGCAACTAGTGGGAATTTATGTTTAGCTACTGGAGTCCGAGGTGGTGTAGATTGGATGCGAAAATTAGCATTTAGATACAGAAAAATCAAAGATACATATAATAATTATAGAAATAGGTAAAAAAATCATGAATTCTATTTTATTATATGATTCATTCTCTATTGAGAGATTCTTCATTATTTTAGTGTTGGTGGGCTTCTAGGACCAGCAAAAAGGGAACAGTGGCTACAACTAAGAGCGGAAATAGAGTCAATGACAGATAATTGGCTTACATTAGCGAATAAATGTTTAACATTAATTAATTCACGAAGTAACTGTGTAAATGTGTTAGTTACAACCACACAACTAGTTCCTGCATTAGCAAAAGTATTATTATTTGGTTTAGGAGGAGTATTTCCTATAGAAAATATATACTCAGCTACAAAAATAGGTAAAAGCACACACTATATGCATCCTTAACTTTTTTCGATTATAAAATTAAGATTAAACAAATTTTCAGTTCCAATTTATTTATTAAAAGACCTGGTTTCATCCCTAAGTTTAGATAATTTACTTTGATAATCTTGAACTCTTGAATTAACAGGCAAATAAAGATAAGTTATTTAATAAAGCATTTATTCATAAATCATTTAAGTCGCCCAGTAATAGAAATTACTACTACTTGTTTCTAATCTTCATCCAGAATGAATTTTCTAGTATATTTATGTACCAAAGATAAATCTTCAAGATTTACAATAGCAGGTGGGACATACTCCTATTTAGTACTACTTTGGGCAGTTAGGTATATGTTCTCTAACAATGGCATAAAAACTTTTTTTTCTCTTCTAAAGAATCTAAAAGAACTAGCCTATAATTATATCATTAAATTACTACTGGGATATCTAAGCCTACTTTGTAAAATAGATTCACTGCTTTATAAATAAATCGATAGAGTCCTGCTTCTTTTCAACATTTTGGAAGAAAACTAGAATTAATCATAAATTAATCATAAAAAGTGTGATACTGCTGTCCTTTGAAACTATCGTCCTATTTCAGTTTTATCAAACTTGATCTATCCTCTGCTCTGTTCAGCGACATCTATCTGAGGCCTAACATGGTTTTCTTCCGGGAAGGTCCACCATAACCAACCTTGCCACAATTACTTAATTTTCTATCCAAACATTTGGACGCTTGTTTAGAAGCCGACTTAATTTACACTGGTTTCTCTAGTGTTCTTAATACAATTAATCATAGTATAGTACTGGATAAATTGAACTGGTTTGATCTCTGCTCGCCCTTTCTTCAACTTCTTCACTCATATTTATCCAACCCCACTAATTACGTCTGCTACAATAGCTTTCACTCTTACAAATTTGTATCTCGATGTGTAGCGGAAAGATCCTGTTTGGTACATCTTCATCACATTCTGTACATAGACAACGTCCTGGAAAATCTCACTTATTCATCTCTAGTATATGGTAATGCTTTGAAGATTTCATCTAATGCGCACGTGCAACTCATTTAAACGAACACCAATATGATCTCAAACTGGTGCTCTGAAAATGGATTACACTTTTAAAATTAGCAAAAGCGTAGGCATGCGATTTTCAGGCAAATTAACCTCAACGTCTGCCAGTTGCTTCATCGGGAACCAACAATTATCCTCAGCTGAAGCACACTTGGATACAATTTTAAACTTACCTTCTTACAACATATTCTCCAATTCACCGCTTCTTCCTCGAAGAAATTAGGCTTTGTAATGAGAACTGCCTGCTACTGTAATGATTCAACAACCTTCAAAACTCTGCCTGTGTCTGTCGTTTGGTTGGATGAAATACAGCCACGAAGGGGTACGGATTACGTCTACCTCCTAGTTACACATAGAGTTGAGGCTCTCTTCCCGCAGAGGTGTTCATAATGGATGTTTTATATGAAAGTTGGTCCATGCAGCACTTGACGCCGCCTTTCTTTTTTCATCTATCTCTTTCAGCGTCCCTCGAGCTTCATCCAGATTCCCCATGACATTTTTTTTTCCTGAAGGGAAGACCAATATTTTGTGTAACTCCCCTCTCTTTCGTATGTCATAGCGCAATAAAATTTATAGTTGTTTTGTTATAATTTGTGTATGAAATCTTATGGGCATGTATTTTGAATTTTCTTCTAGAGTATTTTCCTGTAATTGGATCCTGTTGGGCAGTAAATCTTATTATTATAAGGCCAATAGACAAGCGTATTATATGGCCACATAGCGTGCTTTTCGACTAACTGTGGACAATTGCCTATTATTAGTTTCCACCAAATATAATATGCAAACTTACTACTGCAAATATTATGATTCTAGGTAAAGAAAACTGTTTCGAAAGGATCGTTACAAGGTTTGGACGAAAGTGTACATATGTAGTTATCGGTGACGGTCAAGACGAAGAAGCCGCTGCAAAAGCTCTTAATTTTCCATTTTGGAGGATAACAAGTCACAACGAAATTGGAGCTTTATATAATGCTTTAGATATGGATTTTTTATGATTGAACTCACCGCTTGTTGATATTTGTATATTTTTTAAAAATAAATTGTTTTACAAAATCAAATATGTAATTAAAAAAATATGTGGATATATTACGAAAGGATGTATAACAGTGCATACTACTAAGTTCAATCTATTCAAGAATGAGTATGTTTTATATTTAAAAGTGCAATATAAAAAAAAATATAAAAAATTGAGTCAATGTATATACAGAAAGAAGATATAAATTAATTAATGGGCGGTGTATTGGCTAAATTAGTTTTCCTTGTCACTTCAAGTATTCTAAAATTTTTGCTATATAATTAGTTTTAACAAACTGAACGTCAACAGAACTATTTAGTTATTTAATCAGTATCACAAAGTTTTTAACAGATACACCAGTTGTACTTTAATTGTAAATAGGAAACATTTAAATACTTTTTTGTATTGGACATCGTGACTGTTACACCGCCAGGGACAGCTTTACAAAATTTAAACACTGTATTAATTAGCTGATTTGTGTTGAAGTTCATACTCATTCTACGAAAGATAAATAATTTATGTAAAAATGTGCCAACATTACATAGATCTCTGTAAAATGCTGATCTATTTTGAGTATGTAAGATGTGACGCTGGTTAAATTATATGGAAGTTGTGCATATGAAGAGGAGAGATCTATGTAAATAAATGAATTTATTCGATATATAAGGCAATTTTATAGGATGTCACCTTTTAAATAAGTGTACAAATTTAATTATTGAAAATAAATTGTATATATCTATATAATGCTTTGTTTTATTTGCTATTTAGATTTAAAAACCAGGCACCCCAGTAATTACTGATTTTATTATTTTACCATCTCAACTAATTGAATGCAAGGAATCCAGTGAAGGCAAATTCCTACTTATAGCAAATTTTCTGTGAACCCCATACATTTCAACTCATATTACAACTTTAAAAGCAATTGGCGAATAATTGCTGAATAACACACAAATTACTTCCACTGTTAAAAAATCTCATATTTTGTTACGGTTTAAGGTTTCAAGTTATACGTCTCTCTTATCTTAAAAAAAAGATTTATTTCATCGACATCGCAAAAACAAAACCATAAAATTGACTATTGTACTTATTGGCCTATACACAAGCTCCGGAATTATCACAAAAAAAGTATACAATGATGAGGTTGTAACAGCTTGAAAACAGTTTAGTACAATAATTTATTTAAACTATTTTTACTATAGTACAAAATGTAATTTCAGTGGCTGTCTTCACTGAAGTTGCATTTATTTTTACAATAGATTTAAAATTTTAATTGCTTTACTTTTTCCAATCATTCTTTTCATAGTCCCATTTGGATGAAAGACCGAAGACTGGGTTTACTCTCAAATCAAGGATGCGTCTCAATTGAGCACGTTGATTCTCTTCTCCAAATGATTCAGGCACTGGATTATAAACTAAAAGAAATATGAATTAGACATAAGTTGGATCTTATGATAGAAACCAAATATTTGTGCACATTTTTCTAATTAAATTATACTTGGATTCTACTTAACAATATTCAAATTAGTAATGTAAATAAAATCCTTACCGAATAATTTCATGCCTATGAAAAGCCATAAACCTAAAGATGTGAAGAATAGAGTGTAACCCAAAATTGATTTCCATTCACCAGTCGGTGCTTTGAATTCAGAAAATGTTTGCCTAAACGACGCTCTGTATAAAGCTTTCTTTTCTTCCAACGATAATTTACGCCAATCACCCTTCTCTTTCTCCCTTAAAGCCTACATAGTGTATGTTAGTTGGATAATCCAACCTTGCTAAAAGTAATAATAATACCGCAATATCAGGTGTAGGTTCCTTCCATCTAATAGCGGGTAATGGAAACTCAGCACGGTCAGCATAGTTTGCTTGTCCATTATAACCGTAACCAACAATTTCACGATTTCCAATTACAGTTCTTACTTCATCGTGAACACCACAAGCACCAACTGGAATAGCCCGAGCATGCACAGCTCTAGCACTCAACGCCAAAAGTCTACCAGCCATTTTCTAAAGAATAAATGAGTAATATTTGTAAAAGCTGACCTTGCAAAAATCAATTAATGATATTAAGATCTTTATTATGTAATATTGGACTACGCTAATATGCACAAAAAAACTACAAATTATGTACTGACATGATTACCTAATCATTAAAATATGCAATAAACGAGAAATCTACCTAGTTAGTACTAGAAGTAGTAGAAAACGTATAGCTTTGACATTTAAGTTCATTTTCTCCATGGAAGATATCAAATAAACGTAGACAAATCAAATATGAGTTACTTACCGTCAACTCCTACAAGATGGAGGAGAAATCACGCACACAGAGAGACAGGTGGGAGATTGGTTGGTTCCATTCAGATTTCATATCATTTTCATGTGTTGGCAGTGGCAGCACCTGGAAACCGGAATACAACGGAATACGCTTGCGCTCCTTGTGCTGTTACTATTGACAGACGAAGTTTCAAATGCATTGTTTTTTTCTGCAATATTGTTTACTTATTTGTAACAATTATACGTATTTTACGTATCATTTTCATTTAATTTTTATCAAGTAGAACTCTGAGTTTAAATGACACTACTGTATAATAAGTACTATACAAAATTGGTTGTCAAACTTCTACATCAATGTAGCCAACACTCACATCACATTCACCATGAGCATTTGGACAACTTGTTTTTTGAATCGGTTCAGCTCCGATCACTTCATCGTCACCCGATTTAACTAATAAAGAAAATGAAACTCTTCAAAATTTTAAAACAGGTCACTCAAAGAAGTGCAGTGGCGCAAAATTTAAAACCCTCTAATTTATAAATAATTGAACTAAAATATGTTCGCTCAACGACAAAATGCAAATAGAAGGATAAATAAAAGACTGACAATTTGTGCGTTGTTGAGATAGATAATATGTATTTAGCTCAATAACAATTGCAACAAGATTGGCTTTACTGTATTTGCTTTAAAATCTTTACCATTAAATAAATTGTGTAAATGTAATATTTGAATATGGCGGGTAAAGTTTAGTATTTGTTTAGATATGTGTTGAAATGACTGGCAACACTGGGTAAAACAATTGCTTTTCAAAGGTTGTTGTTCAGTTGTCTTTCCTGTGCGCGTTGACAACTGACGTTAGTGTCCTTGGTGATTTTGTTGATATTACAAGTGTGCTACACCTAGCATTCTTGATTTTTCTTTGCTGTATCCATTTTACTGTTAAAATTATTTATTTTTTACAAGCATTTACCAGCAGGACTGTACCACAATTTTCAGATATTAAAAAGGTAATGTTTACTATTTTTATAATTATATTTCCAAATACAAGTACTATTAGGGTCTGATGTCGGATGTAAATTGTGCGTGAACTATGAGATCCCTGTTTACTAAGTTAGATTTTTGTTTTTTATTTCATGCACATTAAAACAAGAATTTTCTATATCTGTACTTTACTGTAGTATTTATTTTATTTTTATGACATTAAAATGCTATTTTTGGAATTAAGGTTAGTTTCTTCAATAGACTCTTCAGCAATATTTATACTACAAGGCCAGTTTCTATACTAAGAAATTAATTTTATGCCATAAATAGTTAAATTTAAAAAATTGTTACAGATGGCTGCAGTAAGCGAATTATGGGTATCTTGGTTTACATGTTGTGTTACTCAGCCCCAAAAAAGACGGCATATTGATAGGTGAGTTATTCGAAGTAATTTTCTCATTCAATTCTCTATGGATTAATACAAAACATGTGATATCTGTTAAACAGTTATCTTAAAGTTATTATTCAGAGCTAGACATTTCAATTTTATATCTCATGTATGAATCATTTACTTTCTTGTTAGTATTATAGGATTTTCATAAGATATCTATGTCTATTTTACTTTAAAATTCAATTTCTTTACATTTTTAAATTGACAAGTAAGAAACTTGGTAGTAAGAGTTATGTTTATAATCTGAAGTATGTTTAGTCCATGTACTTGTATTCATTATAAAGAAATCCTGCATATTTTCTTATAAGAATTACAAAATATAGTTGTAATTAAACTGTTTTTTTATAAATTAATATAATAATCCATACTTTATATTTACATACACAAATCCAGAACATCTCTGTACTTATTTAAGAATGTGTACAAATAGTATGGCTAATGTTTACATGAAATATGACGTCGGTTTATAACATGCACAAAATAAATAAATAGATTATATAGGCGTTTGTAAATATTGCAAAGATAATGACTTGATACATAATAATGGCAATAAAGGAGCATAAACCTAAATTAAGCTGTAGAAAAAATAGTATTGCAAAAATAAATGTATTGCATTCAAAACTACTAATAAACTATTAAGTATGTGTATTTTGATTTTTTTTTTGTGAAATTTTTTCTACAAAATTGTTTACAGAATTCAACTCCAAATTCCAAATATGTTTCATGTATGAAACTATAGCCGACACACAGTCTGAAAATTTACTCTTATCTAAATCCAATCTATTCATTTGACTTCAATTAAAATTTTATTCCACATATTGCAAATATACAGAGATTTGCAAAAGTATTGATAACTTATATAGTTGGTTCTCTGTGTGTGTCATCATATTCATGTTGCATTTCATATCATTAAATAAAGTACATTATGAATTAGAAGACGTATTTTGTGTAGCGCAAACTTGTTCAAATTTAAACGTTGCTCCAAAGCAAACAAAAAAGGCGAAAATCGTATTTTGTAAACCCTCTACAAGACACGTATTTAGTACCCATATCTTGTCTGTATTGGTCTTCTATTTTGTTTTATATTGGTTTTGTATTTTGTTTTATATTTGTATGGCCAAGAAAACAAATAACCATACATTATTAAGGAATATAAGCTATATCTGGTAATAGAGCCGTATTTATTTAAAGATTCTGGCAATCTATTGGTAATCAGGTATAATCAATTAATTTTTAAAGATGGACGGGTAACTTTCAAAATTTGCACTACTTTCAATGTGACAGTAATAAATGATAATTCATATGACAGATCGAGAAGCCGTTTTTCGCATTGTACAATGGGTTCCCGATTTCTCATATGAATTTTCGGTTATCGCTGTCACATTGGAACATATTCCTTAATTCGAGACAATAATATACATTTATATTAATAGCGTCCAAAACTTTTTTGGCCTACTTAGTACCAAAAATAAAACACAAATTAAATTTACAAAAAGATTAAAATATAAATGAACATTAACAAGCAATTTATACTGTTTTAGTCAATCCAAAGGTATTATTTCTATTTCTCTATATGGCATCTACTAGTTATTGTTCGGAAGCTAAATAGAAACCAGCTCTCATACTTAATTGTTTCATGTTATTAACAACAGATAAAGTAAAACCACAAATACGGAGATTTCCTCACATTAATCGTGATAGAGTTTAAAAATGTGTGCTAAATAAACTAAAAGAAACGA
The DNA here is from genome assembly GCA_004785975.1 of Popillia japonica. Lineage (NCBI taxonomy): Eukaryota > Metazoa > Arthropoda > Insecta > Coleoptera > Scarabaeidae > Popillia > Popillia japonica. The sequence continues at coordinate 26,990 of ML217623.1, forward strand.
GATAATTTTTATACGAGTAGCAATTTGATAGTAATTTTTATCTTATCAATATTTGCAACTAATTCAATAGTATTGATAACTATTCGTTCAAAATAAAATTTCCTCTAATCTAATCTAAATTTATTTAGCATATGTGATGTACTATTTTTATTTGTATTGATTCATCTCAGTGATGAGTACTAATACCGGCATTATAAAAATGCATTTGCTTATATATATTTGCTTATAGCCGATTCATGCCGATTCATTGGTATATCGGTTCTAATCCAATCTCTTAAAATTCTAATTGAGTTTTGTAGATTATTGTTAGATTATTATTACTTCACCATTATTGGTACCTATTATTACTATTTTTATTTTGATACTTACAACCAACGCATTAGAAATTACTTTATAAAGAAAAGCATTGAATTGCTTTTTATAATAATCGAAAATTCTACGAAAAACGCGGAACAAATTAAAATGATTTAAAGTCGTTGTGATTAATATAGTTATCTAATCTGCGGTTTTCAGGACCGATAATTTGCGTTTGTTGTCTTAAATAACCCGAATAGTTTATTTTAAAAATTAATCAGGTATAACATTGCTAAAAACTAACTCTTATAACTGTGATCTGGATCTGATTAGTCGCTCATTAATCGCATTACTATTAAAGGAGGTACTTAGTTAGTAAACCACCATTTTATTAAATTTTTCATTTGTATAAAGATATTAATTAACAATATTATATTATCTCATAATAGAAATTTGAAGTATTGGATACGGTAATTTGGATTACCGAAATTTGGAATATTAACGTAAACAATCACGTTACGTATTTTTCTTATTTATCTGACGAAGTAATTAGTTATGCTTGTTTTTTATTTAAGTCGGAATATTTCATTTACATATAAAGAAATAGTTTCGAAGATGATTGTAAATTGTAATTGTAGGTCTATGATAGGAGAACCAACAAATTTTCAACACACGGCGCATATAGGTAGTAGGGATGTAGAAATGCCAAATGACCAACTGACCGCCCTTCATATGCAAATGAAAAGTAAAGGAGGATATGAAACTACATATAAAGTAAGTATTTGTTTTGTGTGGGTTTTAATTGTCTAAATTAAAACATAATTATTTATCTACTGTGTTTTACAAAAAAATTCACTGGATCTCTTGGTGTCGAAGTAGAACTCTAGATCACTATCACCCACAGGACACCAAACACTTGGATAAATGCCGACGCGTTTCGACAGCAATGCTGTCATTATCAATGCGATAATTGCTGTCGAAACGCGTTGGCATTTATCCAAGTGTTTGGTGTCCTGTGGGTGATAGTGATCTAGAGTTCTACTGTGTTTTATATAAAATGCCGAAACATTTAATGTATAACCCAGTGGCAGTTGCTGTATGACGCCGCGTAGCCAAACACAATTTAAATGTTTATTTAAATATTTATTATTACTATTTATTTTGTTAATATTATTCATATAAATAGGTAGTTAAAATGTCTAAATTAAAAAAAAACTTAACTCGTCATTCATCCCCGTATTATCCGTATCGTATTAAGGAAGGCGCAAATAATACCGCGGCCTGCATGAAGCATATACCGGTCGTTTTGAGTCATAGGATATTTAAAGCGCATAGGAGCTGAAGGGAGCTACGTCCCCACCAATACACCGTTCACCGTTCGTCCCCACTTCTTAGCGAATTTTCATACCCCTTACGTCTTCCTGGCTTTATTTATCCTACTTCTCAAAACGACCGGTAGATTTCTGACGAACGTGACCCGATATTGCCCGAATAAATATCCGTTTCCATAACAGTATGTAGGGCGCAGCTTTATCGCGGTCAATAGTGTATTATCTCTGGCGAGTCCACTGGCCAGTAGTATTGCAGTCCATGGCGGTGCAACTCTACACCGGGTTTGAAATTGACGTGCTACGCCATCTGTCCCAATATGTTTGGACAAGTCGTAAATTAATAATCATGTAAACTGATGTAAACCATCTATGGCTTTGGTAAACAAAAAATAATTTGATGGGAAGGACTGATGGATAGAACAATGGGATTATCCGCCATTGTGGATATTCATTTTTCTCGTGTTATTGTTATAATAAATAATAAGCCTATATAGCGTAATTTAGATCTAATATTATTGCTACATTTGAAAGTGTTTTTAGTTGTGATATTTGAATTTACCGCTTCTTGAGTTATATAGTAGATTCCTTTTTTTGAATGGTAATTAGTCCAGGCACTACCTGTCTCTTGTAGAATATAATTCGGGTGTGAATAGTGATAGTGAATTTCGTAAGTAATATTATTCAAATAAATTTTGATAGGCTGCCATTAGCCGGTAAATTTAAAATTAAAGAACTGAGGAGACCATTGCCAGATATAAAGTGTTGTCACAAACTTGTGAACGAAAGGCCGAAAATCGGTCTTTTAAGCCTGTATTACACGGTCAAAGTGCCTCAAAGTTTTACGTCAAAGTTGCTAAAAGTCGATTCAAATTCCTCGTGTAAATGACCACTTTGAAAGACTTTGATGACGTCACATCAAATTTTACTTTGACGTTAGCAATAGTTACTGCATCAAATTTTGTTATCAAAGTCGGTCAAAGTTTTGCTGTGCGCATGCGTAAGCATTGCTACCAGCACAATATTTGTTCAATCGTAACTTAACGTCAACGATAAAATAAACTATGAACCCAAAAGTATGTTGGCTGCTCTGAATTATATTTTTTAAATTTGTGGCTGTCAAAGTAAAACTTTGAGATGTAACTTTGATGTCCATTTACGAGAAAACTTTGATGCACTTTGACCGTGTAATACAGGCTTTACATCGGTAACGGTACGGTCGGTTCCCTTTTTTGGATTTTTAGCGTTTTGATTTACAATTACAATTATTATTGTTTTTGTCGTTATTGTAGGTATTAATATTTTTTAATTCATATGTATTTATTTAACTAAAATAAATCTTATAAATTTATACTTTTTCTCGCAATTTACCTACATGGTATTTGGTATTTGATCTCTGTAACGATTTAAATAATCGGTCAGCAAAAGTGCAACTGTAAAAAAACGCCTAGAATGAAATGGCATCAAGTTATCTTCTGACATATCGCAATTTTTTTGTGGTAGCTAGGGTAACTCCGACTTGATTTCCATTAACCATGCAGCGTCATGCATTAACTTATTTTTAATGTGATTTTGTGACCGAACACCTCAGCAGTAATCGAAATTCATTAGATATCTGGTTTATTCAATGTAAATTGTCACAACTACAGATACTTATCACACGTCGTCAATTCTTTAACCGGACTATAAACAGACAAATGTATTTGAACATACATATTGGAATGGATTCAGTTTTGTTAGAGGATTTATTTATTTATTTAAATAAATTTATTTATTTAAATATGACCAACGGGAAAACTCCCAAAAAGGTCACAAAAATACAAACTTATAACACACACCGTAAAGTTAATATTAATAAATGAGATAGTATTTCAGTAAGAGGGAGTGAGCACCTTCACATTACGCTGCTGGAGTTCTGAATCATCACTTTCGCAAACGTTAGATTAATCAAAGATGGCCCATAGAATGGCGTGCCAGATAGCAAGATCTTAGCCCACTTAATTTTTCATTAGGAAGAGCGCGGGGGGGGGGGGGTGCATAAGGTGTATGCCACGCGTTCGGCTCATTTACAAGAATTTCGCCAAATACTTGTGAGGAATGCCGACGAACAACTCCAGAAATTTCAGGCATTCAAAACAAAACTGTACTGTAAGTGATTGTATTAAGGTTAGTGACCTCATATCATTCTAGTCCTGTGTTATTACCTTATTACACAGGTTGCCAGATTGCCAATAATGCACGTTTTGCTTGCGAGTTAAAAAAAATTACTTGCTGGTATCTGTTGCCGAAAATTAAACGACTTTTTAAGTGAGAAGTCACAACATCCATCTTTCCTATATCTTTATATAAATCACAGCAGGTAGCGAAATAGTTCTTTGGGGTGAAATGTTCTGTACAAAAAAGCACGCGACTGCGTTAATTACTTACGTTTGCCAGTTCATTATCCGTCCTACTTCTTCTATGAAGCTGTATTTACAAGTTTTTGTATATCTGAAATTACAGTGTACAAAACATAGAAAGCAACAGCAAAATTTATTGCACCTCTTTGCTGTTAGAAAAATTGTTTTGTTGTAGATATGTTTTTTCGGGTCTTGTCGCGTAGCTATTCTTTGTCTTAACGTTTCGCTGATTATGCTTTCAGCTTCTTCAGAAGTTTTCTACAGTCTACAGTCATTAGAAAACTTCTGAAGAAGCTGATGGCACAATCAGCGAAACGTCAAGACAAAGAATAGCTACGCGACAAGACCCGAAAAAACATTATCTACTATGGATTACGGTTATGAAAGTCTACACCCAACAATATTTTGTTACTTAAAGAAAATTTTTGTTACAGGAGCCCGATTGGTGCCAATAGTGAAATCATTTACTCGTTCAATTTTGTACATACATATTTCTTACTACAACAACAATGGATTACTTATTCTAACTATAAGTAATTCAATTGAAGTGATAATTTTACTGATGGACTACTATTGAATTTTTTTAGGTTTTGTTTGTGACTATTTAATACTTTTTTGTACGATAGTTTGCGTAGTGTTTAAGATGTATATATATATATATATTGGAGAGAATGTAAGTACATGTTACAAATTGACAATTTATAATTCTGACTACTTCTTCATTAACTTGAAACCTATCAGAAAAAAATTGTTCGAATACAAATTATTTTTGTGCAATAGAACCAGTTTTATAAATTTGATAGGATGCTGAATGTTGTATAAAACTTTTTAAGTATTGTAATGGTTGTCTTCCAGTTTTAGTACACGTAAGAATGTATCGTGTACAAACTGATTTGAATTCTGTAATGCAGTAGCTAGCAGAATCAATTTGTGTAGTTTCCAAATTTTAAAGGGTATTTAATAAGCAATGCATACCCCACATTAGTTTAACATACAATAATTATTAATTGTTGAGATTGTCCCACAGCTTAAAGTAACCAGTTAAGTTATAAACTCATATTAGCAGTAATATTATATCATATAAAGTTAAGTCAAATAACATTATCACTAATTAAAGCACATTTAATACGGACAAACTACCTCATTATTTATGTTGAATTAATTAACGACTTTTTAGAATACGATTTGTGTAAAGAATTTGTTTAACTTTTAATTTTACCTAACGTTTATCACACGAACATATGATTCTCATCATTTTTGTTAGCTACTGCATCAATTAATTTATTTTATTTAAAGCATTTATCAATTTACTTCATAAACAGATGTTATATCTTTATATATTTATACTTTACAGTTGTGCCAAATAGGTTATATGAGATGCTTACTGAGGTTTTTGCTCATTTATTTTTTAATTTATATGAATTTGATTTAATTTGTATTTATATTTAGATAATAACTTCTATTTATTATACACAAACCAATAGATTAATTTCGTTTTATTGTTTATACGTATTTAGAAAGTCATGTGGCTCGCCTTATTTTTATATGTGTATACGTTAATAACAACTAACCATTTTCACACCTCTCCCATCATTATCCCATCAGAATAAGATTTGAATGACAATTGTGATACAGTGTGAAGAAACATATTTCACTTAACTTTTATCTCCTTAACTTAAAGCAATAGTTATATGCCTTATCTAAACTTAGAAACTATTAGATCAAAGTTCAAACACCTGCCTTCTCTTTCATATTGAAATTGTTAGATATAAATAGAATATTTTTACACAACATATTTATGGTTAACATACCAGTATTTCACTTTTCATATGTACTTAGTAATATTAACCATAGAAAATGACTACTATTATATATTGATGCTTGTATATTTGTATGTATGAAATAAAGATTTTTTGAAAGGAATACTATTATTATTTTTGTTTAGGTGTTACTTGAAAAATGTATGACAACTCGTATTTGAAGTAAGTTTTTTATGCAAACAGCCATGGAATTTGATTTTATCATCTTCTCACACCATTGCTCTCTGCAAAACATAATCAATGAAAAAAGTGACATTAAAACATCTATTATTGAGACTAAATGTAAATCTTATAATTATGGCTATATTTAGTTAGTCTGCACGAGAAACCACAAAATCATAAAAAGTGCAACTATTGTATCACAAAATTTTATATTCTTATGTAAACCAAGTGACTGAGTGACACAAAGTAAAACACAGGATCTGTAAAAAAAACATATTATTCAGAAGACAATCTTATCTATCTTACATAATAGGCAATACTATAATACATGTTGATGTTGAATGAATCCATAAATTTTTCATGTGTACTTGCACACATCACTAACCTTATAAATAAATTATGATATGGTCTGTCATAAAAAAAATACATAATTTTACGGCGGTAACCATATTTCTTCCTTAAATGCTAAGTATGAAGCTTTGAATGTCTTTTAAGATGAGCAATTTGTGCAAATCTCCTGTTACAGAATTCACAAACGAAAGCCTTTTCTTTTGTATGGACAACTAAGTGTTGTTTTAATTCCTGTTTTGTATAAAACGATTTGCTACAATATTCACATGTAAAGTTCTTTTCACCAGTATGATGCTTAAGATGAGAATATAAATTACTCGAGCTGCCAAATGTCTTTCCACACATTTTGCAAAGAAACGGTCTTTCACCATTGTGGACCTGCAATTAACAGGTCAAATAGATTAGTTAGAAGTTTTATAATGTATCGGAAAATATCTTACCATAGTATGCTTATGTAATTCCTGCTTTGTTGAAAAAGCTTTTGGACAGAGAGTACATGCATGTGGCCGTTCACCAGTGTGAGTTCTCATGTGCGTCGTTAAGTGTCCGGAATTAATAAACCTCTTTTCACATAAGTGACATCTATAAGGTTTCTCTCCTAAAATCAGAGGAATTATATCACTGTAGACAAATTGTAATAAATTTTAATACAATTATGAAAATAATTAAATAGCTATACTAACTTGCAAAATTAACCAAGAAATAAGTAGAAACAGTTTAGATCCTTACTGTAAATATGCATCTAGACAAACCTGTATGTATTCTAATATGCTGAGTAAGGTATTCTCTTCTATTAAAGGCTTTCCCGCAAGTATCACATTGATGAATTTTTTGTTCTTTGGATTTTCTTCTTCTCTGTGATTTTTTTAAAGATTTTACTTTTTTGGCAATTTCCATATCAGCAGCTAGTTGTTCTGTGTTTACTTCCTACAGAGAATTAGTCAAACGTTCCAATATATATCAGTATTTAAACAACTTACAGGTATGTGTGCCTCAGTAACTGCTTGAGCAAAAACATCACCGCATTTTATAGAGTAATTATCATGTTTTACTGTTAAATGGACAGCATCAAAACCATGTGCAAATTGTTTCTGCTGTTGATTAATATAATACTGCCTTAATTTTATATCTGAGCTTTCACATTGTATTTTGAATTGCCAAGCAATTTGCAAATTTGCTAGACAACTTTCACAGATCATTGAAGGTAATCCATCTCCTTCTGTCAGCTAGAAAACATTTACTTGTAAGCAAACAGGCCTTTATTTTAAGAAATATATAAAAACTACCTGAATTGCAGCACAAGCCATAATCATAGTAGATATGTGAAGTGATTTTGTTGTTTCAAATATGTTACAAATTTTTCTATCAGTGTCAATTCTTTCCAAACAAACACGACAAACTACATCCAAGTTATTATAACAATAAAAATCTACAATATCACTTTGTAATGGTTTCAAATTAATTGCTACAGCGTTATCAACAACTTCCATTGTTTTGACAACACAAATTTGTAGGTTACGGATCGGTTGTACGGATCGGCAGAATCACAGTATGACCACCTACCACACCTAAATTACAACATAAGAAAATTTCAAGGTCCCATACAATTTAATGCAAAATGGAATGCATAACTTTCAAGAAGGATAAGAAAAACTATGGTTCTTAGGTTTTCGCTTATATTTTATAAAAATATCAAATTATGTTTTGCCTACACTAGTGCTGCAATATAGCTGCGTTAATAACAATCATATCTCATCCATCACTCTGTATATAACATCTTATAAAAATTATATATCATCCTGTATACAATATTACACTGTATACAACAATATGGATAAAACACACATGTATACAAACTTCATATACCAATCTGTATATATTTATTTACACTTTGTTTAAACAAATATCTAAATCTTAATTACTTTTTAATTTACTGACGTAGGTATATAATATCCTTGAACTAAAGGCGAATTTTTGCGCGGTAGAGGCGAGGCCTAAAAATTTCGCCTCTAGCGTGGTTGACACGTTGAGTTACACTGACCTTCTGACGTCCCTCTCCTACCTGAAGGTTTTCGCCTCTAGGGTGATTTACACGTCGAGTTACCGTGAGCTTCTTGTAGTGGGTGGTTCTGATGAGCTTGGTCAATATCGTTACGAAATATACGGCGACAAATAGTTTGACAGAAGTTCAGGTACAAGTTTAATGAGGTTTGCGAAGTTATGTTATTCGTCTTTTTTCGTCTCAGGTTTCAATCGAGGTATACGGTAGTATGAGTTGTATCCCTAGAACTTGTATGCTCGTCAGGTTCTCCCTTCTTATTTGACATTCGGATTGGTTGTGGATGGGTGCTTTAATGGCATCGTACCAATGACACCAAAATACTTCTGTATGGGGTCTATCGAATGGTTGAGAGTGTTTGGCGTTCATACGAGTACCGAAGTGGTAGTCTTAAGCTTTCGTATACTTCGTTTAGTCTCATTATTTGATATTTATTGCTAAAAATGTATACATGTTGGACAAGTTGTGCCGCTTCTTCGACGATTTGTTTCATTAAATTCGGTCCTTGCTTTTTCGTGTTTGGTTTCCAAACTTTTCGATAAGTTTCTAACAACAAAGTTTTGATGAAAGAGTTGATTTTTTTCTTTTACTTTATTTTATAATCGTATGGTTGAAAATGGGCAAATGCGAGCGCAAAATACTATCACTGCTGACGACTTTCCTGGATAACGTATAATATGTATAATACAAGGTTTTCAATAAGAAACGAAACCCACGTGATCTCTGACGTAAGATGACGTAAATTATAAGTTGGTGAAACTAAAAATATCCCTGAGCTATCTAACCGGTCTAACCTGAGTTGCTAGTCAATATTTGATTTGACAGCTTTTATACGTCTCTGTTTCTGTCGTTCAGTCGTTGCTTAGTTGTGATTATTTACAATATAAACCTAACCTGTAAAATTTTAATTGTCAATATAGGTAAATAAAAATTTCTGGACGATTTTGATTTTTAAAAATATGTATGTATTACCATACTGTTAAATGGGTATCATATCTAAAAGAGGTCACGTGGGTTTCGGTATTTATTGAAAGCCCGGTATGTTCAGTTAAAGAAATGATCAACAATTAACGTGATCTGAGACGTCACCTAGTATCCACCTAGATCATACATTTATTCGCAATACTGATAAATGATCGTCTTCCTTTATCAGATTTCCTGTTAAGGGAGTGAAAAAAAATGTGTACACGCAAATTCGATTACACAGTTGTGTTTAAATAGACAAGTAGAATAAGTCCATAATACCCAATCTATCCCACCGTCATATACATATAACAGCGTGCACCTCGGAGATATGTTCTCGCATTTGGTGGACTGGTGGAACATGAAAGGGACAACTATTCCCTGAACAAATCAAATTTAAAATTTTGGAGGATTGTTTTGCATCGATTAGCAATTCATCTTACTGCTTATATTTTCATTTCGTACCCAAACGTCTGTTATCACAAGTTTAAAAGAGTGGAACATCTTAGAAAAATAAATACGTAATGGTAATATATTATTTATTTCAATTTTCTTATCTTAAAGAGTATGAGTCATCATAAACAAAATATTCACTTTCATTTCTTGGAAGTAAAATATATCGCTCCAGTTTAGATTACCGCTGAAATGTCAACAAAAGACTGCGATATAATTTTATTCTTAAAACTTAAATTAGTATTAATAAATAATCTATAAAATGTATTACAATAAAGACAAGACATACAAATAAATAATATCATTGGACCTTAAGCAAGGCACCAACTCTTACAGTACAGTACGTTTGAAACCAAACAAATGTAACTACCACCACATAAATTATTAAGTATCAAATACTTTTTAGAATAATCCATCTTAGAACAGTCATTTCGCGTTTTTAAGATTTTTATTTTAAAATTCTAAAAAAAAATACAATAAAGAGCACCTGTTTTTAATAAAATATCTGTGTTTTGCACGTCAACAAAATGGGCAATAGCCTTTATAAAGTCGCATTAAGATTGACAAATAATCAATTTTGGAAGAACGTACGAGTGAAAAATAAATGTAGATTAAAAATGCAATGTAAGATAGATGTAATGATTCTTTAAAAATTGTTTATTGATAAAATATAGCTCGGAATCAAAGTACTAGTGATGTGATAATTTTATAATCATGTCACTAACACTTTAAACGTTCAACAGTTTACAAAGTTAGTTTAAAATTTTCTAAACTTATACACAATTATTAACCTGCAATTGAACTACAATTACAAAATTAAAAATTGACGTAATCGTTTTTCTTGCATTTTTCGATTAAATAATTTTTGAAATAAACGCATTTTTACGACGAGATTTGAGGCAATCCTTGTAGATATCATTATCATTACACAAGCATGTCTATACCATTCAAAACGATCAATTGAACTTTCGATGTCTATAAACAATAACATACATCTTTTAGGTCATTATAATAAAAGATTATAAAAAGTAAAAATATCACTTTTGCAGTTTTAATAGTTTTTATTTCGTTTAGGTTTTTTTTTGTTGATGTGTGTTTCTATTTATTTTTAAATTTATATAACTCAAGAGAACTCTCTTTGTAAAATTGAAAATTCTTGTTGCAAGTGATAACCCCAAAACTGGCAAAAGAATAATTTTACCACCTATTGTTTAATTAGCATTCAATAGTAATTTAAAATGTTATCTACTAAAATATTAAAAATGATGTTCATCACTTTTCTAAACATATGTGGCACAATAATTAAAAGTGACCTAGTGTACGATACTGTTATAAGATTCTTGTATATTTATACTTAATCATCAGTGATTTTCCAGTTTAATATAAACTATTTCTCTAACCATAGATCGATTTCACAAAAATCATTCTACTGAAAATAGCTTTATGTCATGGTTAGCTTTTGTCTCCTTTATAGAAACAATACTGTGTGGATATTGGTAGACATATAATACTGAAGATACACTACGAAGTGAAAATATTAATGTATATAACCCATTAAAATTAAGATAATCTTCACTGCCTTTATGATTGTTTTGAAAAACGAGACAGCTGTTACATGTATATTACATGTCAACATTCTGTAGATGTAATATAGAATCACCGGCGTACACCTTTCATTTACACATAATCTTTTGTGTATGTAGCAAGAGACGGAAATAACTATTAACAATTAAACACCATCAAGTTGTTACTTTTTACACCACAGCGACGAGCTCAAAGAAATGTCTAACATTAGTATAACAAATGGAAAAAAATGTAGAAAGAAATAAGAAATTCTACAACTAGCAAATCTGTTCAGAATTGGCACATTCCTTTGTCTCGCTATAAGTTCTAATACCCATAATGTAACCTTAATCTTCAAAAGATTTACAAATTATTGTGTTAAAATACGAATTTGTTACGACTAACACACATAATTGTAGCAGCAGCTATTACCAGCTGAAACACGCAAAGTATTTTATGAAACCTCCAAGGTGTTGTAAAAAAAAATCTTATTTTGAACAATCATACGGACCACGATGGCATAAAGGAATTGAATTATTGCAAGCAAAATTGAGTATTTTACTAATCCCCACTTTAAGTCTTTCAACGTATCCAATTGTGGGCCATTTAAGGCGCATTATAACAGGGTAACGGATGATGCGCTCTTGAAAGATTAGATTAGAAAGTATCACAATTTATAACACTGCGGAATTTACATGTAAGACATTTCCTAAGGTAACTATCACTTATTATAATCAAGGATTTTGAACAATCTGCAATATCTCGTTACAATCCAGGAGTCTTTCTAGACGACGGCTACCTACTTTCTTATCTTAAAAAAAATGTTAAAGATGCC
>SMLS01061565.1:0-27893 GCA_004785975.1 Popillia japonica
CTTTGCCCTCTTTATGAGGCTTAGCGTCCTTGAGAGCGGCTCCTGTGTGTAGCTTAATGCTGTGGGATACTCTGTGCCCAAAATAAGAAACCTTGTCCTTGCCAGGCCTTCGCATTGGCACAGCACATGGACTGGGGTTTCCTCCTCCTCCTTGCAGAATCTGCACAAGGCATTTTCCGCCAGGCCTATGTTGTACATATGCCTATTCAGTCTGCAGTGTCCTGTCAAAAGTCCTACTAATATTTTGACGGTTTTCCTGTCTTTATCTAGTAGGTCTCTAGTGAATTCAGGCTTCTGTTCTTTTAAGAACTCCTTTGCCTGTCTTTGCCTGTCTTTGCCCAGGTGATTTCCGCCACCAATCCCTGGACTTACTGTGAATCCATTCGTTTATGGATTTTCTAATTTGTGATTTGGTGGTGCCGAAGGAAGGGGCGGGCCCGACGAATTGCCTCGACGAACCTTGTCTGGCCAGGTCGTCTGCCGCCTCATTACCCTTCACACCCTCGTGGCTGGGAACCCAGGCCAAGGTTAGTTTCCTTTGGGAACCCACCTCGTTTAGGGCGTTAACGCAGTCCCAAACCAGTTTGGAGTCAACACTTGCTGAACTGATCGCTTTAAGTGTTGCTTGGCTGTCCGAGAAGATGGCGACGCTTTTACCGACCTCGGTCCATCTTTCCACACGGAATACTATGATCCTAATTACGCTGGTCCCTGAATATTATAACGTCTTCTACGGTAGAAGGTAACTAAAGGATTAAATTTATATTACCAAACATTGAACCATTTTTATTAGTTTCCTACAGTAGAGAATTTCACCAATGATTGTGTCCGATAGACAATTCTTGCTTTATTGTGCGTTGTAACTACCAAACGTTTTAAACTGAATCTAGGTTTATGGACTCCAGTGCATGTTTCCACAATAAGTATCATGTTATTATCTCTTTTAGTATGTTTAGGAGACACTGCATAATTGTACGTATAAGCCTGGTGGTGTACGCTGCTCAGAGAATTCAAATTAGCTAATACGTGGACATATAAGTTTGCATAAGTACTAAACACCACATATGCCGGCACAATTATTAAAGGTCTGTCTAGACACGAACATCCACCGTTTTAACTATAATCAAGCGTAATAATCAGTTCACTATCTGCCCGTCCGGGTACAGTTACATTAGCATCAATGTACTTATTAATATTTGCTGCAGTAATCGGATATTTTTAGGTTGGCATTGTATAAGGTTAAAGGCTCGCCTAACGGATAACGGACAAACATATTTACGTAATTTGTTAGTCCTTAGTTTGTCTACATTGTTATCAATTTGCGGATTCGCGAGACTAAAATACTTCTTTGTTGTTGGAATTAATATTGTCTGATCAAGTGTGTGACGGTTTACATTTCGATACAACTCACGATCGGGACGACGGTATCCCTGGTTAATTACTGAAAATTATGGGAACTTAAATTTGTTCCGTTAGAAGGTATTTTCTTGCGAACAGTACTTTATAATACAATAATCGAATAACAAACCGCTAAGGTGAATTTCTTTTTCAATTTACTGATGCATAAATTAGAAAGGTGGTTAAGTGATTATTTACATAGCGATCAAGCTTTTGATATTTTCTAGGATTGGAAGATAATAATATAATGGTTACTTCCAATAAATGTATGTCTAAAAGGTTTGTTATCAAAAATTCTGGATGATTAAATATTTTAATCTTCTTTGGAAAGGATGATATAAACTATAGATATTTTAGGAGCACATTGTATGTTACCAGTTGGCAACTGGTAGCGACACCATAATCGTATCTTAATTATGAAGCAGCCCTTGCTGTTTTAATTTCTTTCGTTAAAATAAATAATATACAATTACACTTTAACTCATCAAATATTTAAATTCGAGAATTAAAATTCTAATTTAAAACATACATATTTTTCGCGCGTCCCATATTATTATACTATATATGGAAGAAGCTGACACATAATTTATTACAGCTCCGAAACTTTATTAATCAATTTATTTCAGCGTAGAAAGATCACAATTTCAAGGCGACACGTTTGATTGGGGCGAGCGACAAGATCTCGGAGGAATACTTTCCACGTCGAAATGTCAAAACAAGATAGCCAGGTTTTTCGCATTTGGTATAAATCATCTGCTAGATTTTGATAAAGTTAATTAGGAGATCTGCTACATAAGTGTAGCACCGGCAACCATTAAATTGTTCCACGGAAATTACAAAATCTGCATAATAAAACCATAAGGATGAAAAATGTACGTTTATAGTCCGAAGCGTGCGTACTTGTATTCTGCGAATTAAATTTTTTGAATCGACCGTTTTATGCATAATTAATTTTATAACAGACTATTCTGTTTGCTTAAAATAAATTATAAAATGCACGTGGATATAAATATTGAAGAAAGAGTGGACGACGTAAAGAAGTAACAGAATCGACAGAAGATTTTTCAGATTACGTAAATTCACAGTAGGAAAACCATACGAATCCCAATGCATCTTCTTCCGCAGTTAGTGATTTCAGGACAGTTGAGCGCTAGTTGCGGATGCTACAAGAGCATAGTGTACTTTCTGGAGAACCTTTAATAGGACCAAATATTATGTTACAACACGATAATGATTCCAAACACATCAGTAGGTTAATTATGTAGAAACTAATGCGTTGACCAACTTAAAATACAGACATGAAACTAATTGAGCCTGTTGAGGGTTAGTGGAAAGACAACCCAAAGATGCTGAAGAGTTTAAAACTAGTTTCTTCTCTTCCAGTGTTCCATATATTGAAACTAATTAATTCGACGGGTGGCCACACTAAATATGTACCATTTTTCTTGTTTCCATACATAGAAAGTTTCTGAACACTATAACGATGTGATTTGAGAGTATTTTTCAATTCGACTTTTCTATCTTGCACTAAATCATTACGAGTCCTTTCTGTTTTGAACTCTTCTGGCAAAATATCTACACTCTTTCCTTCCAATAAATATGTAAACCTGTAACCGTATGCTCCGTTTCATTATATTTTCGAGTACATTCATGGGCAACAGTTGTCCAGGCTAATTTGTCCTTCTTTTCATTTATCTTGCATCTAATTTTATTAACTAATGTTTGGTTTAGTCTTTCATTTAAACCATTGGAAAATGGTGCATTAACTGCAGTAAATATAATAGATATATTTTCCTCATCTAAAAAGTCTTTGAAACTTTTTGAATTTATACCTGGATATTGATCGGAGCGAATCATACCAATTTTATTTCCATCCAATGTACACTTTTCGAATCAACTTTATAAAAGCAGTAGCACTTTGAGTTTTGGAAGGTAAGATATAGGCATATCTGGTGAAGTGCTCTACCAGAAGGTGTAAATTTGTTTTTGTTGAACGTGAGCCCCCAAATCCATCGGTAGTATCTAGGCATACTATTTCAAAATGGCAAGTTGCAGGACCTAGGTAGTAATTCATTAGTCCATATTTATGTTTTCCTCATGTTTTGTGTTCTATGCAGATTTCACAATTGTTACAAATTGTTTTTATGTTGTATGCCAAATTTTTCGCTATGTAGAAACGCGTATTTTTTTCTCAATTGTTATATTCCTATATGACAGTAAAGATAATGTACTTTTTTTATAATTTTTTTACTAAATTCTTCCGTCAGTTCTATCTTTGCCTTTTTAATAATGAAGTTTTAAGCTTGAGTTTTTACTACCTCATAGTGTAGTTTCATTGTTTGAAGAAGTTCTGGGATTCAAAAGACACTTTTGTTGGAATCAGTCATGGAAGTTATGAAAATTACATTTGATTTTGGATTTTCACTCGCTTTCACTACAAATTCAAATCTTAATTTTCCATGATTGTCAAAATATCGTCAGCTGTTTTATAATGTGTTGTATAAACTCTTAATTATTTTCATCGGCAAAATATTATAACTATGTTGTGTTGCTGTAAAAGAGAACATTTTTATTAAAAATCGTCTTTACATTTTACATAATATCGAACATTACCTAAAAGAGAAACAACATTTACGCTAATAATTCACAATAATATTTTGACATTGACAAATTAAATATTAATGAAGAACGAACTTCATTTATTTACATATATATTTGTTGCCAATATGACTATACTGAGTGTCTCAAAAAATTAGATAATTTTCATCAAAGTGAGAGAGATACGAGTAGTAGATAAGGAAAGAATAAATTATATTTAGTTTTGACCTTGCTAGTAGATTTTTAGAATACAAGCTGCTTAGTTGAAGTTTGTTTGATCCGCTTGATGGGAGGTATTGCCCTCAGAAATATCATTAAATTACAAATTGTTTTTTTTTTGATTTAAATTTCCAGGAGATCTAGGTTTATAGTTATAGACAGATGACGCCACTGAGGTTCAACTTTGATTTGGCGTTTGTGGTTTTCAATTTTTGTTACGTTTGTTGGCAATATATCTTATTATTCTTATTTTCCTGATATTTTTTCCGCTTCTAGGTCAATTACAACACTCTAATTCGAATAAACCAAGGAGTAAATGGAATAAGTTTGATCTTTATTCGAATTAGAGTGTTGTAATTGACCTAGAAGTGGAAAAAATATCAGGAAAATAAGATAAGTACAAAAAGGTCATAAAAATACATATACTAGCAATCTTTGAAAAAAAATGACTTGATTTTGATATCTTGCTTGATAACCACGATCAACAACGGACACCAAACTTGTTTTGCAATAGTAGTAGGACCATTGGACGCTAACAGGCAATTGAAAAGTTTATTTTATTTAAATGACGTTTTCCAGTTTGTCTTGTATACGTCAGTGCTGCTACTGAATCTTTACTATTGACTGGCAAAAGATTTTAGAGTGGTGACAGTAAATACCACACCTACACAAATTAATTTTTAACCCGGCAGAGTTAAACGCTACCTAAGGAAAACGAAGTAACCGTATGTAAAAACAAAAGTAAACCAATCAACAGATATCTTTGACAATTTTAAAAAATATTGCTTTCTTCGTTAGGACAGTTCTACGATTTGTACCTACATACACCAGTCCATAACCGTAACGGGGTCTGTTATATAAATATACACGCTAGGTAACGGAAACATGTAAACTCAACTGCTAATCAATTCACCAACGGTTTTATATCGAACAGGCGCACATGAAAATTGTGAAGGACTTGGATTTAAGCATCCTGCACTTGAATATTTCACAGCTGCATTATATTAAGAGTTAGATATTTGTGGACACTCAAATTGGGGAAACCTGCTTATTTGCAAAAGGTTTGACAACTGCTATTACCAATCCAAGCCGCATAATCGCTTTAATATATTGCCCTAAGTAATCCAGGAGTCAAAAAGTAGCAATTTAAGAAAATTGTTGCATAGTTGCTGAAGAATTATAAAGTAATAAGTGCATCTATACAAGCAACGAGTATTTACACGCTTTCATCTAGATTTATTGAAAATTGTGCGTGTTATTAGTACGCGGAACCGAGCCAATGCAATATGAAGATCAGAAATGTATTGATCTACATTTCTAATTTGCGTTTAATATATTCCATACAACATGTACGACATGTTAGATTTTATTTACTGGCAAATTCTTAAGATCGTTCATCAATAACAGTACTTAAATACTTTTGCACATCCGTCAATATAGAAAATACCAGATATAATGTTGCAAAAACAACCCTATAATAAAAGAAGGAAGAAATGAACGGATTTTTGTTAATCGAAAAAAGAAAGACAGGCAAGTGGTGATGGCCGACTGAAATGAAATTTGGTGGGTTTATAGAACTTAAACTGTTTCAGTAGTATTAAAAGGTAACAACCTCTAACCCTCATATATTTATTTCCAATGTAAATAACCCAATGTGATACAAGATCACGTTCATAAACCCAAGATTAGGAAAATGAACTGAAATATTGTAATTACGTAAATATGACGAAATTTTATACGGTTAAAAATTAAATTGATACTGCTGCTAGAATATACAGGTGTTAGAGAAAGTCTATAGTATTATTTAAAAAATGCAGACGATTTAACTGGGCAGGTTCTAAGAGACCATCAAAAAGAGTTCGAATTTTCTGGTCAGCTGGACTATAATTTGAAAATGAATTACTTCTCTGGTGCGTAGATGGATATAAGGCGAATAAATATGTGGTAATTGAAGTTCATGGTAGAAGCAATAATCTACCAAAAGTGTCAGAGTTCTTCGAGATAAATTTGGCCGCTTTGGATCTCTGCCACCTAATATCTGGATAAAGAGATGAAAGTGTTAAATATCTATATCCGTATCAGGCTGCTTTTATGACGTTTATCCGATATAGCTTTACATGGGAACCGATTCGGGCATGTTACAAAGCTGGCCACAAATAACAGGACGTCCATTAAATGGACATCAGAAAATTTCGTTGCTTTAAGTTGAATGATTAGAACCTTTCTTTGGTATATCCAGAAATCAACTGATAAAATAAGCTTTTTACTAAGAAGGAAGTAACTGTGCAGTACTAGTCTAGTTAAAATTTCACCATTCAGGAAAGACGACTCTAAGGTCAGAAGAAATGAAAGCCCTCTAATTCTATCGTAGGAATTATTAACAATCTTGGATAGGGTGAATACCAATAGAAGTGTACTACATCAATCGGTTACTCCTCACGGAGGTAGATAGAGTCTGCAAACCCAAAGTCATATTAAAAGTTTTCTTAAGTTAAAGAAATACAAAAACCAATAGATGGAGGCCTATCAATGCATGATGGAAATTTGGACCTCTACTTTCTACTTACGTTTCCACTAATCTGATGTTCCGTTAGTTGTTTCAGTTTTCTGTGGTAATTCAGTACCACTTCGGAATCAAATTTGACAGCTTGTAGAGCCTTAAGGGCACCCTGGCTGTCCGATAATATTTCCACTGATTCAGTACCAAGTGCAAGGAAGTTAAAATCACTTCTGCGCACGTCTGTACGGCTATAACTTCGATCTGGAAAACGAAAGTGGAGCACCCTAGACTAATTGGTTCACCATCTGATTTCCCGTCTTCCAATGTCTGTGCATTTGGCGTTTTGGGGGCATCTACAGACCAACGATGAAGCTCTAACGGACAGTAGCGCCGTGTGTTCGATGTAGGTGAAGGTGTTAATATGGTTCTACCAGTGACACCTGCATTCACTACATTTTAATCTGTGGGCCCTTAGGACAGCCTCTGACCGCAGCGCCAGGTGTAGCGGAGAGAGACCAAGTATGGTCTCCATGGCCGCCATCGGCGTCGAGGACATGACCCCAGTGATGCCCAGGCAGGCAGTCCTCTCAGGGTACTTGCTGCATACTCTAGACTGGCTCTGTGTCACCAGACTAGTAAGGCGTAAGTTATAGAGGATATTATGACACTCGTGTACATTGTTTTGCAGGCCCAGAAGAATCTCGTATCTTTGTCACTTGTTCCAGGTGCCATTTGCAGGTCAATTTGGTGTCCAAAGTTACACCTAGGTATTTCACTTCGCGCCCGGATGTTGGTATCCTGGAGCCGAAGATGGTCGGGCACCGAAGTTTGGACAGTTTCCTCCTCCCTGTCGTTTTCTTCCATTTGACACCACCTCTCTGCTAGTCTAGGCGCGATTTACACCCTTTCGGATACCATGCCTCAAACCAACCGCAGACCATGATGGTGATATCGTCGACTTAAATGCATTTACAATCTAGTGAAAATATTTATGCTTTTCTTGAATGTTTCAAAAGAAAACCAATAGCAGGGCTCTTATTACCAAAAACTATGCCGCCATTACTTCATTATAAAAGTCTAGAGTAATGAATGTTAAATGGTACGCAAACCGTTGTTTACAGCAATTTTGTTCTGAGATATAAAAGAACTAACCAACCATTTCAAATGTCACAAAGGTAATCTACTAGAAACGCTGTTTGCACTTTATTTCGTGTCAGCACAGGCTAAAATGTAAAATAACGTTTATGTCTCCGTATAATGAGAAATACGGCCTAACACGCTAATGATGTAGCATATATGGCAATAATATTTAATGAGAATGAAAGGAAACTGCCGTTAGCATTACACATTTACGTCCATATTTATATATGCGTGCAATTCTTTGCGTAGATTTTTAGTCGGGTTTTTTGAACTTTCTCACAGTACGATTTAAATCTTATTGCTTCAGATGAATCACAAGGAAACAGATGTAAAAATATATTTTAGAATTTATTACAGATATAAATATGCGTCATATATTTTATCGGAGAGAAAATAATTAAACTTAGGATGTATGGAAAAAATTTTATGTATACGTATACATTTATGTAAATTGCACGCAAATATATGAATACCTTGACAGTCACTTGCTTATGTATGTACGAGTATAGCTGACCTAGAAAGAAAACATGTTTCCAGTTTATCTGCGCCAGATGCGTTTAAACAGTATTTATATCGCCTATAAATCTACATGTTTTTAGTGCAAGCTTATTTGAATAGACTATTTGTAGCAATACTGTGCAAGAACCGTTTGACAATAAGTTATCTGCAATTGCAATTACATAATTTAGATTTTTCACTAGTTAGTTATATAATACGGACTACACAAAAACATCTGCGAGGATCTTTTACAAAAAAAATCTTATATTATAATATCATCGAAAAAGAAAGAAACTGTATCATATTACAGGACCGCCTCTGCTTGCGATAGCAACGATAACATCACGTCTGCTATGAACAAGATGTAAGATATTGTAGACGATCATAGCACCAGAATTTATGAATTGTTTCCTCTTCTGAGCGGGCGACAAAAGAGGGCGTTCTATATTTTTATCGCACTTACACAACGCCTATCCGTCTTTTTATGCTATATTATGAAGGCGTGCTAGGTTCGCGTAAACGCGTATTTAAATTTTCGGTCTCTGAACGATCTTCAAACGCCGGCAAATAACAAATAAAAGAGGTACAATATACGTTTTGCTGGCGATTCGCTTTTGTTCGAGTCTTCGAAGGGTGCTTTGTTTCGTTTATTACATCCAGGAGTAACAATACAACGCTGGTCACAGGACCGTAAAGCGCTTTACAATACCGGTTGAAGCTGTCAAATGTTGATTGAAGAGGTGTAGACAGTTCGGTTTTCGACATTCGTCTGCGTGTTTTGATGATGAGTATGTACGACGCAAAACATACGACAAGCGTGTATATCGGCTGTCGTCTACTGCATATAGACACATACACACACAGAGACACTACTGGAATTTATTTGTATTTTATCCCTTATAAGACGGTGTGGTATATATACGGATGGCTATGTATTATTCATTTCTAATTTGTTCTACTTTAATTTTATGCATCAAAATAACTTTTTATCATTGATACCCTTTTGCCAAAAAAATTATTCTCTGACTTTTCTGCGAAGAGATTCGTGTTCATGAGAGCTGACTAATGTAGAACAGCTTAGTTACTGCGTGTCCGCCTACAAGTGTTTAGCGTAGCAAAATGCCTAGAGTTCGAAGACGTCAAAATTATGACTGTGCTAGTGACTTTGACAGGGGTAGAATTGTTTCCTAACGAGATGTTGCTTTGTTCTATAGCGAAATTGGCCGTCGTGTTAATTGTACTGCAATGACGGTAATGCGTGTCGACAGAAGAAGGTAGAACAACATGAAGGAGACCAACTGGTCAACCGAGGCGTACCACAGAGCGTCAAGATAAGCGCTTCAGACAACTAGCTCTACGAGACCGTTTTGCTACAACGCGTCAAATCGCTAATCCATGGTTTGGAGACGGAGGTCGAAGGTCTCTTACTATGCGTACACTATATTGCTCCATCAGAGCTTTTGGACTTCTTTCGTACCGTCCACAATTAGTGGTTGCTTTGACTGCAGACAAAGTTTGAACTGGTGCAGAGAACGGCAGCATTGCGAAGCAGAATGGCATAATGTCGTCTTCAGCAACGAATCGCAATTCTGTTTAGGTATGCACAAAGACTGTATAAGGGTACGACGCCAGCATGAAGAGCGACGTGGGTTTGCTATTGAGAGGCATGTACACAGAACTGAGTAATTGTTTGGAGCGCTATTGTCACAAATCGCACCGGAGATGGCTCAGCAATATGTATTCATATGAACTCCATGAACTATAGCGGATGCTAGTCAATCTCCGGTTGTAATATAAGTTATAGAGTAGTTATTAAAGAATCTCGACTTGCATCGATTTGTCCCTGATCGTCGGTCAATCGGGCGGACATGAGTCGGCATTTACAGGTATTGTGGATATAGGGAACATAAACGGGGGTCGGAGGATTAGGAAAGTGACCTGTCGACGGTGGTAGCGGAAGGACGCTCCGCCGCACCTTTGTAGTGATAACGTGGAATAAATATATAGTTAGTTATGCCTACCGAGTAGTTTCTCTAAAGAACACTCTGCCCTGTAAGAGGAGTAGAACCACGGACATCCGGCAAGGTAGGTGATTATTTGGTGTATTTTTAGCTTAGTACGTGGTACCTGCTGAGCGAGGCTCCCGAAGACCAGCCCCTAACCACCTGGTAGGTCCTCATAAACTTAGGGCCGTAGCACTATTACTTATGGTAGCCGATCACCACTTCTATTTATTCCAGGCAGTATGACAGCTGCCCGTTATATTGATGATGTCCTTCAAACCACTTTACTATCTTATCTAGATGGCTGTCCAAACATACTTTTTCAGCAACACATGCACGTCCTCATATTGCTCGTTGAACTATATACACCTTCTCCAAGAAGCAGACGTTAATGTTTTGCCGTGGCCATCCCGTTCCCCGGATTTAAATCCCATCCAACATGTGTGGGATATCATGGGGAGGAGACTGTCCACTTTGCACCATCCTCCACAAACTTTGGCGAAGTTAATCAACGAAGTTCAAGTTGCTTAGAAAGAGGTACCACCAGATATCGACCATCTCATTTTGTCGATGTCTAGACGTGTGCAGGGGTGCACTCAGTTACAGGGTCGCCAAACATATAATATTTTTTTCGTGTTACATGTTAATAAAGTTTCTTGCATTTCTTGGTTTCATTACGGATGCAAACCTATCACAATTGTATTGCCGAAAAATCAGGTTGAACAAATGATTTGTTCTGGGCGTAACACTTCTAATGTTACTAACCGTGAGTATATAATCGTATGTATGGTTGTAAATATCACTGGAGTCTCTACCTAATTACGGATAAACACGTTCTTCCTTACAGAAAGTTTGTGATTGTATAGTAATAATCCGATAATCTGTATATTTCCGAATGGGTCACAATAGGCCTCTTTAGCCGAGCGGCGGCATGGGGTTACCCGCTCATTGAGGAATAAAAAAAATCATCAAAAACATCTTGCATTAATTTTTTTAATAGTTAGCAGAATCAGAAAAAGTATCCATCAACTACAGCATCGTTGATTAAATCGTTTTCTGATAACTCAATCGTAAACGGGCTACTCTCGTGTTTTGCTTTCATAACAGTAGTAATTGGATTCCTACTCATAGATGTAAGTATGTAGTTGTAGACTTTCTGATCTTCGTGTAAGTTAATTGAAAATGTCGCCAAAAGGTAAAAATTAAAAAAAATAGTTATATTAGCGTGAAGAACCTAAAAGACCAACATAGTACATTTTCAACGCTTAATCTATTTGTATTGTTTTTGGTAGAATGATTGCAGTAATTCTCAATAGTAACAAAAAAAGTTTGAAGCAAATATTAATAATCATCAGGCTAGAATCACAAATTACTATTGACTTCATAGTATCCGCATCATGTATTCTTGTTCTTGCGGATAAGATTACATACATATAACCGTGGCTGATTGTTGCGTACTACTGCTGTCATGTAAGATATATACATTATAAATAAATTTGGAGATTGTATCAGATCATCATGCTATAATTTTTTCTAATCTATTACTAAATATAGGTTTCTACATTGAGAATTAGGTTGAAATGCTATACGAAATAGCCACTACAATTCCTCGGCTAAGACCTTTCTTGGAATAATATTTTATGCTTCATTGGTCATTTCGTAGGTGTATTATTGTGATCAATATCGCGCTCCACATTATATATTCTCTATAAATATTGACATTTAAACCGAAGCTTAAAAATTACTATTGCGCTCCTACAATAAGACCAGACAGACACTTTAATATAGTACAGCGTTGCAAACAATACAGATATTCTAGGTCGTATTTCTCGTAGATATGTACGAATGTATGTACGTTTTATTTTCATTGGCTATTATTTACCGATTTATATCGGTGTTACCCGCGAAGTGAGCAGATAAATTTCTTTTGTATACATACGCACTTACAAGATTTTGCAGGGTGTGTTTGCTATCGCCTATATGCGGATAGTGAATATAAATTTAATGTATTTTTAGTATCTTGATAACAATGAAACCGTTATAACCTGTTTAGTTTATCTCGATATAATTTAAGAATCTGAATTGACAGTATTTATTTTCTTAGAACTACTAAGTTGCGCAAATTAGTTTAGGAATTTCAATAAAATCCTGGCGCATCCACCATAATTTATGATTTCATTAAATGGTAATTTGTTTAGAATTTAATGTCGAACTATTACTACTATCTAACAAAATATATTAGAATGAAGTCGTATCCATATTTTTGTGGTAATACATACGTATATCTGACGAATTGCTTGAACATTTCGTCTTCTTCGAACAAACCGCAGTCCATATTACAACCTTAGTTTAAATTGTACAATTACCGAAGTTAGTTTTAGGTTGCTATTTGTACTGTTGTGCATGTAATTCGGTCTGGTATGGCTAAAGTTTCAAATATTCCGATAGTAACAAGTCGTCGGCACCTCGAATGCAGATACAATATTCAGCGCTGTAATGCATTCTTAATTGGAAATGTATGCATGCGGAACTCGCGTAGCCCATTATCATAATTTACATGTTCAACACATTGCAACAAATTTCGGGGTAGTTGTACTTGTGTACGGCAATCCTATTAAGGTTGCTTATCGCGTGTGGCATATTTTAAGTGTTTATTTGCGAGGGCGTGAAACCATTAGCGCACGAATGTATTTTATCGTTCCTTCTAATTTTAAATTTGACTTTAAAATTTGTTAATTGCAAGGAAAAATGAACAATAATCACAGCTATATTTTGGTGCTATTTATGGAGTAATTTCCATAGTTTTTTTACATCCATACAGGCAGATATTCTCTACGCTGAGGTGTAAAACTTTATATGTAGTTTTTTTTTATAAAACTATGTAATTCCTCATGGAATAAATATTAATATCGGTAATCTCGTATATTGCCATTAACTTTCTCGTAGCCGCAAACAGCAGGATCGCTTGCAGCAGATCCTTATCTTCATGCACATACATATACATGTACGTGGAAAATTCATAATGCAGATTTGCGATTTAATCTGAGATATCCTACATTCCCAAAACAACGATATGGTACAAAGACTGGATGTGTGAGAATATTATATTGATACAATCGGTCTTCATTGAATAATTTATAATTTTTTACATTAATTATACGTATGTATACTTCCAAAGATTTCGTTAAAGGCAATTCTTCTGGAGCATATTTTATAAGAACAGCAAATTATACTGCATCCTTACACGTTTTCCTCATTAAATGACCGTACTACCAACGTCGTGCCTTCTTCTCTGCATTTAAGCTATTGTGTCTACATCGTGTTCAGGTTTTCAAATTAAATGATGCTAGATTGTCACATAAAAGATAATACATAACTTGTCTGCCGTTAAGCAAAGTCGTGCAGTTCTCATCGTTTCTAGTAGCTTATTACATCTTAGGAATATTTCGTATGTAAATTACAATTGTTTAATTCATGCTAAGCATTAGTAACAGGATGTTAAAGCACTTACTACAGTGGACTATTTTTAATAAATCTTATGGTAGATAATTATATTAAAGAGGAAAAATATTAGAGTTTTCAAAAGATGGTCATAACTTGATTAATGTCCAAGACCATAAACGACAAGACATTAACGCAGAATTATTCTTCCTGCAGCTGTTTTAAATA
This sequence comes from Popillia japonica, assembly GCA_004785975.1. NCBI lineage: Eukaryota > Metazoa > Arthropoda > Insecta > Coleoptera > Scarabaeidae > Popillia > Popillia japonica. Next base: position 14,026 of record SMLS01061565.1, read on the forward strand.
TGCAAAAGCATTTATCAATTGCTGGCTATTTTAAAGACCAGCGTTTAAATTTTAACAAAATATAAACATATAATAATATATTATATACAAAACGAAATGCAATCAGCAAATGATAATGGTGCTCCAAGTATGTATTTCTTTGTGGATGAAATATTTTGGAAAAAATAATCATTTTCAAGTTTCTTAGGAACAATTGAAAATATAGAATGCGTCAAATGTTTTTAATAAACATCATTTCGGCATGCTTTTCTGAAGGCTAGAAACAGCTGCTACTTTGTCTACTTCCACTTCATTTTAAGACATAAAATATATTCTGGGAGTAGCCGCAATGCCTAACAAAGCGTAGTAACAATTGTTACCACCATTTTTTGTGATTTTGAGTTCAGGCAGATGTTTTATTTATAATCCTGAACGCATTTTTTTATTTTTTATGAATCGCCATAGCTACATGCTAGTTTCTATCCATCTACTATAGAAGATCTTCCTAGGAAAATTTATGTTAGTTTCAAAATAATTAGAAGTAGTTGCCCACTCTTACTGGATATGCGCTTTCAGATGTCCAGCTCTGAGCATATTTCCTCTGAAATCCAAAGTAACGTTCCTCACAGGAACAGATCTAGCAAGCATGTGAGACATGTCAGTGATGACGACGGCAGGAATGCAGATTATTTTTTGGGTTTCCTCCGTTACAGTTGATTAGAGCTTATAGAGCAAAATTTAGTGGATGACAAGGTTTCTCTGGTAAAACTGGAGACCAAACTGGAATCTTCACTTATATCGAGCATTTGGACGGTTTAGGGTTGAACAGTAAGACTCCGATAGCCTATGTCTGCATACTGACATAGACTATTGGATAAATAGTTGCATCCTGCAATGAGGTCACTTTCAACTGCTTGCAAACGTACACATTCAATTTCCAATAATAAAGTTGTTCTTAGGATATGGCAAGCTGTCAAATTGTTCTATTAGATTCACCAAATTAAGTCTCAACTAGTTTATGGACTTTTTTTGTGTATGAGCAACCAAATCAAGAACTTTAAAACGTGATGGGGGTGACATAGGATTTCTTTTTCATCAGGCGGCTTTTTGAACTAATCCTATCGAAGTCGGATAGCATTAGCAGTTAAAATAAAGCCATTTGAATTAACTGAATCTACTAGCAAATGATATTGTTTATTCTTATGATGGTCATGTACCTTAAAGACTTCCAGAGTTATGAGAAATGAGGAAATTAAAAAATGGTCTGTAGCAGTAACTAGAAAAGTACTACATGTACTACTAATGTATCTCATACTACGAAAAGTTTATGATAACATTTAAACTATTTCTTTCAGCCTTTCACAATTTCAGTTCTATATTCAGAACTTCAATTAAAAAAATCAAGATTCCCCATACGAAAGAAATCATTTTTGAAATATTAATCTGAGTATTTCGAACTTCAATATGTTTTGTTAGTGCATTGGTGGTGCTATCCAAAACCTTAACAAAAAATTTCAAATTTCAAAATATTGTTCTAATTCTGCACATAGAGAAAAATTAATTTGGAATCTCCAACATTTTATTTGTTATCCAGAGTCTTTATTACTATGTCAAATAAATTAAGGAAAAATAAATTTTAATTTTGTTGGAGGATTCAAGAGTTCAGGTTATCGTGATTCTTTGTAGTAGTAGTAGTTGTTGTAGTGTAGTAGTTATTTCGTTCGTTATACAATATCAATTATTTTAAGTGAGGCAACAAATTTGTAGACGTTAATACTTAGACGTTGAAATTAATAAAATGAAAGCTGTCTTCGAAATAGATTATTAGACAGTGCAATCGCTAAGAAATAAAGCAAGTCACTCTGTCAGTTTCAATATTTTCATCAAGCTCTGACAAAATGTTATCAAAAGATATATTCCAGCAAATACTACAGACCATTGCATATTTGTTTAGTTGTTTGACGGCATGGAATAGAGTAGTTTTTAATTTCAACTGCTTATATACCAATATTTTGTTTATATCAGCCTTTATAGAAATTTAATCCTTTCCCCATTTCTATAACTATAGTTTGTTGGTATTTTTCTGTGCTTTTTGCTGTCCTCATACTGGTTTAGCTGCTAATGCTTATAGATATTACGTTGCTGATACTTTTTTCCACTTCTAGGTCATATGTTGCATACCGTTAGGTAAAATTGATCATGTTGTACACACGTTCAATTCCTATCATGACAGACTAAAACTTACTATTGAAAAAGAAAATCAAAATTCTATAAATTTTTTAAATGTTAAGATATTACACAATAACGCACATAAAAACAAATTGGTACATAAAAGACACTTAAACTGCTTTTCAAACACTAAATTTAAAAAAACGCGTAATTAATAGTTTAATTATCAGGCTATTAAGTTAACACATCCTGATGTAAGCCAAGTTAGATCAATTTTACAAAAAAATAGTTATCCCAAAGAATTTTACGAAAAATTAATAAAAATACGAATACATAAAATATACAACATAAGCACAAAATAAAACAGTAAAAATATATCACACAATTTCATACATCAACGACTTAAGTGACAAAATTAAATAGCAATTTAAAAAATCATACATAAACATTACATTTACACCGAACAATAACAGACAGTTATTTACAAATTTAAAAACTAAGATTAAAAAAGATAATCAAAGTAATGTCGTATATAAATTAGAATGCAAAGACTGTGATAAATGTTACGTAGGTCAGACTAAACAATACTTAAAAAACGACTTTAATCATCAATACATTGTAACGCATAACATAACCGCAGAAACTGCTTTGTCTAAGCATTCTAAAGAATTACGACATAACTTTCATTTTGAAAATGTTAAGATTTTTAAAAAAGAAAATAGTTATAAAAAGAGATTAATATAATATTGAATTTTATCAATTTAAGCTCTTGACTAGGTTTTTTTGTCATGTTTTTTCTAGTTCTGGAACAGAATTGTTAGAGCTTGACAAAAAATGGAGTAATATAAGGATTTTTATGATTATGAAGTTACATTTAAAAAATATCTTAATTTGTCCACGATATTGTAAACATAATCCTATATATCACTGAATCTCTTTGTCTGTAGATAATTTTGTTGATAGGCATGGCTAGATGTTTATTAATTCACACGAATTAAATGTCAATTTTATTCCACTGAAGATGTTGTGTATCGAAAACCTAATTTGTAAAGGTTCTGGAATAAGTTGATTTTTAATCGAATCAAAGTGTTATAATTGGCCAAGAAGTGGAAAAAAGTATTAGCAACAGATAATTACATAAAGGTCATAAAAATACATATACTAATGCTTATAGACTAAAGTCACTAATTAGTTAAATTTCAATTTTTGTACATCCAAATTTTGTGCATCGAATTCCTACTTGAATAATAAAGAACGATATTTATGCAAGTATTTCTTGTAGATATTAAATGTGTATTGAGAGCAAACCAACTTATATTTGAGAAGATATCACTAAAAAAGTGGAGCACTGATTAGATGCATAAAATATTTATACATTTCTGTCATTGTATTCTGTAGTTATATTTTAATATGCCGAATGTACTATAGCATGCTCTGTATATATTTTACAACACACGTTAGTAGAATATGCCCCTCCACATTATTAATACTTAGGTGAGCATGTCTATTAAGACACGTAATTTCGAGTTATACATTCACACTTAACATAGGAACCCAACTTCCATGCGAGTGATTTCAAAATAAATTTAATGTAATTACGCCATACTCTAGTACTCTTGCCTCTTTTTTATATTAACACATCTAAACGCATGCTTTTAAACCAACACTGGCATTACTTTACCTGCGTTCAAACTCAATAGAAATGTATTATATTCCATTGTGTGTCGGAGCTATGTACTTCAAAAGAGGTAGCCGATTAATTATACAGGAATGATTACAGCGATTCTGTTCCTATGCCCACGTCTAATGTTTCATGCATTGTCATTCTAATTTAGTACGTTTTTAGGGACGACGCGGACCCTCTTCGATACGGATAATGTATTTAAATGGATGTGGGCCCCCTGATTTTCGTCGTATATACGCCGACTGATGTCCTTACCCTCTTTACGTGAAATTTTTGTGCATGGAAAATATGGCATTGATTAAATATTGTATAATGCGTGACGAATACTTTATTAAAATCTAACGCATGCTGTGTCCCTTAGTTACTAGTATTATTGTATTTCTATGATAGCTACAGTAGAAGAGGATAGCAGATAATCCTTTTGAGGTTGTTAAACACAAAAGCTATTAAAAATTTCTACGTTTTCTATATAAACTTAATCATCGTCTTCTCCGTTTGGTCGAGCCCTACGGGGCTTGTCAACGAAGCTGAAATAAATCAAGTGAAAAGAACTACGCGTCGAAGAAACCCAGAAACGAACTCTCTAAAGTATTCCATCGATACAATACTATCAATAAAACTTTTAATTCCGGTCGTATATAAATCAAAAGCTGATAGGGCAGCTTTGCAGCGTGGGGTGGAAGTGTAGGGTTCGATTTTCGTTCGTCGCAATTCGGGAAGTTATTCGAAAAGGGTGGGTCACAGACAGGTAATAAAAACTATTGGCATCACTTTCGTCACGATCCAGCGATCCCTTACAATTCAGTTTACTTTGATTTCGAAATTGAAATGCGTTCCGACGTTTCGAGTTCGAGTGTATGGGTTTTGATTTAGTGCGAAATGCGAATATTGGCGTTCAACGTTCAGAGTTCTGTTTACCGAACCATCGAGATTCGATAATGGAAGGTATCGTGCGTATTGTGTAGCGCGAGCTTAGGATAAATTTACTGGTTAGGAAGACAAAGCGTGGTATCACGTGTTGAAGGAAGGAATGTGGTACTTTACGAAATGAAATTTCCTGTATTTCTTTTAAAACTACGTCTAGTGCGACAGGTTTAATATCGTAGATGGAGAATATGCAAACTACACTAACAGACAACCTACATTATCTGAACCTGTTTGAGTGTTAGAGCCTAATGGTATATGAGGCTGCGATTTAGCCCACTATCGGACAACGTCGATGGGATTTTCTTTAGCCTTCCATAACTGTTCTAGGTACTAGAGCATCGTCTCAACAATAGCAGGTGCTCTATGCTTTTAGTTTGTCGCACTCACAATGTGTGTCCTCATTATTGATAAGTCCCCATTTGGGTTTGTTGCTCAACCCCTCTATTCCTGTTCTGAAGGGGTTAATGGATTCCTAGGTGACTCAATATCAAGTGACTCAATAGCAAGTGTGAAGTGCCTAGCCTAGTAAGATTTCTTTGTGCGAAAAACATTTAACAGCTGGAATTTATCATGAACTGTGTGCCGTGTACGGTCCAAACATTGTGATTGTAGAAAAAGAACGTATTGTATCCTTTTTAGACACCTCTGTGATAAGAGACCACAACAATATAGTCAAACTAGATTGGTACTGTAAACCGACTAATTCTGGAAGATTTCTTCAGTTCTATTCCAACCACCCCTTAAAGTACAAAATTAATTTGATTCTTGCTCTCAAATACAGAATCTTTAATATTTCTCACCCAGATTTGCATACCAACAATCTCAACCTTCTAAAAAGGATATGAGTATCCAATTCTTACCCCAAATCTCTTCTCGACAAAGTTCTTTTTCGAGAGACTAATTCTTCCCTCTTTAATATACAAACCACTCATCCAATTTTCAATAACACACCCAATAGCCAAAATAACACCACTAATCCAATTTCCAATAACACATCCAATACCCAAAACAACACTAACCCTGACATTAAAATCTACAGAAAACTACAATTTGTTCCTGGTCGCGCTGCAAAAATTATTAACATGTTCCGTCACTATGACAATATACAAATTTATACTTACCCTATTAAGAAAATTCAGAGATTTTTTTCCCGACTCAAGGACAAGACTCCCCTTCTACAACAGTCTAACCTCATTCATAAAATTAACTGTCGGGACTGTGAAGGCTGTTACATAGGCCAAGCTGGTCAGAGACTTTTAAGTCGCATTTCCAACTCCCGAAGCGACATTAGACTTAATCGCGCTTCTACCGCCCTTTTCGTACATACTGAAGAGATGGGCCACACTTTTGATTTGGACGAAGTTGAGATCTTGGATTTTGAACGTAATAGACTAAAACGTAATTTCTTAGAAATGTGTTTCATACAAAGGACTGCTGCTTCAGTCAATTTTAGGAAAGATGTCAAAAACCTAGGTTCCATTTATGTTGATCTTATCAATTAATAGCGTTAGGGCTTCACCCATTTATTTGTTTTACAATTTCATTTTTTTTCATTAAAATTTGGCTTCACCCTTTTTGACATGGGCTGTATTTATCCTTGCCTTCTTTTCTTTTTGTATCTGACTGTATTTTTGTTTGTTTAAAATTTTACACCTTTGTGTTTCGAATTAATTTTAAATATTGTATCTTAGTTGTCAAAATACAACTTCGAATAATTCTATTATTTATCTAAAATAGTTCATAATTCATGTAAATAATATCACTTTTAATCTATTTTGTTTTTTTTTATTGTAATGTTTTTTAACAGCATGTCTTGATAAAGTTCGTATCCAGGGACGAAAATTCGACATTTTTGAATAAAGAACTTTCATTAAAGGACAGGCCTTTTCATCTGCCTAAAATTGTCTGGAGTATAAAGCGTTAATACTATAGTAGTTACCAGTACTCCGTTACTGTCTTCCAAAGTGGAGGTGTAGTCCGTTAATTGGTTAAGTTTTTTTTAATATACGAACTGACATTCACGATGTTGTCAGGAGCGGTAGGTCGTCCCTCGTCAGTCATGAATTACCGAACAGAGTGAATGAAAAAATTCGTGTAGACCGTCGCTTCACAATATTGCAACTTTCCGATCACTTTCTTGAAATTTGTCTTTTCTCCTAGACGAGTCAGTGACAGAAAAACTAGGCTACCACAAGTTTTGTACTCGGTGGATCCCAAAACTGCTTACCGACGACCGCAAAATCAAATAAATGAGTTCAAGACTTTCTTTCTTGCTACGTCAGTGAAAGACAAGATTTTCTGAACAGGTTCATTACTGGAGATCAGACTTAGGTAGCCTATGTGAATGTTGAATCAAAGCAGCAGTCAATGCAATGGGGAGGAAAATTATGGTGTTATTTGGTGTTTTGCTAAGGGTATCTTGCTCATTGATGTTATGGAACGTGGTACGACAATCACTTCTGCAGTGTATTGCGAAACTTTAAAAGCGTCGTGGTCTGCTGACAGCTGGGGTTGTGTTTGTTCACGACAATGCTCGCTCTCACACAGCCCAAAAGAACATCTGAACTTTTAACCAATTTCAAATGGGACGTTTGGGATCACCCTCTTACAGCCCGGATTTGCCTTCCAGTGATTTCCACCTGTTCCCATACATGAAGCAATAGCTTGCATCTCAACGATTTGCCAATGACGAAGAACTTCAAAACGCCGCGCCGTGACAAGTTGGCTACGTTCACAGGTGGCAGATTTTTATGGAGAGAGTATTTCAAAAACTGTTTAAAGATATGACAAATTCTTGAATCTGTTTGGAAATTCTGTCAAAAAGTATAGAAAAATTGTAGTTCCCCTCGTATTTGTTATGATTGGGTTTATAACTGTTAGTATGTTGTCTGCAAGATGTTTCTGTGTATGTGTGTGTGTGTATATGTAGGTTATCACAATACAAAATTGTGCAGTCACAAATTTTTGTCGTTTAGAAAGTTATATGATTGGGCATCAATAGCAACAAGCATGAATAGCAACCAGAAGTAATAAAATAAATAGATTGAAATAGTAGGTAAGATAGAATGTATGTATAATAGTAATATGTAATATGTTTGTACAACATTTTTCGCTATTACTGTAAACAAAATAATTGCTGGTCATATTCAAGTAGTTGTCTGCAGTAGACTGCACCGTTTATAAACTGAATAAAATGGCAACCACATACAAACACACTTTCTTTTTAGTGCACATACACATACATAAATACATACACTTACATCATTTTATATGCCACAACTAGTAATTCTGCGTAAATAAATTTAATTCTAAGTCCAAATACGGCCAACGTGGGCTATATCCATTACATATGTTAATGTAACTCTCGTTGTAAACCAACATTACTTGCTGAACGTTTGATTTGATTTATATGCAAATTACATATCGTGTATGCAGACTGTTACGACATCCAAGACACAATGCAACCAGCGTAGTCGGTAGACAAAGAATTTCTCCCCGTAGTCCTTCAGTCATATTAGAGTAGTAAATATGTATGTATATAAGGAAATAAACCTAAGTATCTAAGCAAGTTATTATGGGAGCTCGTTGAAAAATAATATCGAAGGACGTGTACAATGTTTCTAATTGATAGTACATATTTCACGACATACTTTATTGTATACGTTGGTTTTTATCACAATTGCAGCTTATTTGGAGGTGTATTATTAATGTACGCCTTGTCGACACATTTATTTTGTAGGAAATGCACTGATATATTGATAAATTTGTTGTATGTCGCGGAACGAGAAATGTCGCTTGAATATAAAGTAGGCGTTGGTTACACTGATTTATATGCACTAAAAGAAATTAGCAGTAATATTGTTAAATTATTGCGAATGCATGTAAAGCAAATTCTTTAAGTGATATTTGTCATGAGTAATGTTCTATCTTTGGAAGAACTGTTCAATGAGTACATTTTAGCATACAAACGATACACGTAAGATTTTTTTACTGATGGTTTAAAAAGGAAACGAACAAAATAGTAGAAACAACGTCTGGTTCGATAAGGACAACATCAACGAATCCTTTTCACCGATGAGAAAATCTTTACTCTTGAAGAATCTTTTAATAAACAAAATGATAAGATTTATGATAGATCATCCAAATGGAATGCGTTGTAAAACCATTAAACCAAACATTTTTTAACAGTGGACCATGGACATTTCAGCAAGATTGGGCGTCAGTCCACAAAACCGGAACAACTCAACAGTGGTTGCAGAGCTATGTACCGAATCTTATTTCTCATCCAAATTTATAATAATAAATAAATAATGAAACAATCTTTAAGGCAACATATAGGTGGTGTTTTTAATGATTCCCCATCAAGAGCAGCCAAGTCAGGTTTTCTTACTAGTAAGCGTGCATTCATTTCACTAGTTGTACTTACCCTTTCATTAAAAGGCTCACTTAAGTAATTTCTATCTACACAAGTACATTCCGATTTTCGTACCTATATCACTCATCCTCATCCATAGACTTCATTCTGCTCTTATGGGTTTGACATTGACTAATACTTTCCCATTTATTCTTGGATGATTAATGAGGAAATAAGAAAATCGTTACAAATGGTTAAAAGATAATACGGAAGCGGCACTAGACTTTAAAACTGAGACAGATGAGACGGAAGTACTCTTCAAAAATATTCTTAATACCGACAACAACATTGCGATTATGTTTTACAAATGCATTGTTTTAGAAGCAGCAGCGCAAGACTCTATTTCTTCAGTAACCTTCTAACCCGATGTCCTTCAACAAAATCCAATACTAGTTTAGGTGCAGAGGCTTGAATCTGTTCAGCCTCCCTCCGATGCTGAAACCTTTACTGGCTTAGCACTTCGCACTGGTAAAGTATGTGTGTGGCCAGGGGAGGGCGTGAAGGGAACTAGGCCGGCAAACGATCTGGCCAGACAAGGTTCGTCGAGGCAATTTGCCGGGATTGGCCCATCTTTCGGAAATCGGAAAGTACGTCAAGGAATGGATACATAATAAGTCCAGGGAATGGTGGCAAAGATCACCAGGACAAATGAGTTCCTAACAGAAAAGAAGCCTGAATTCACTAAAAACCTGCTGGATAAAGACAGGAAAAGCGTCAAAATGATAGTAGGTCTGTTGCTGTAGACTAAATAGGCATATGTACAACATCCGGAAGATGCCATATGTAGATTCTGCAAGGAGGAGGAAAAAACCCCAGTCGATGTACTACTGCCTCATTGCGAAGGCCTGGCAAGGACAAGGTTTCTAATGTTGGGCACAAAGTATTCCACAGCACAGAGCTACATACAGGAGCCGCTCTCAAGGACGTTAAGCCTCATAAAGAGGGCAAAGTTAGAGGGCGCCTTCTAGGATTACTGGGGATCACAATAGACCGGGCAGGTCGCGGTGAACGAGGCTCACAATGCCATTCCTAATCTAATCTAATGTGTTCAGTATCAAGTTCGCAAAATTGACACGTTTCTTGAGCAGCTTTGCTCATCTTTTTGAGGAGATATTTTAGCAAACAATGACTATGATTAGGCCCCTAACTGTCTTTAAGTGTTATGTTCTTAGGTCTAGAAGTTTTTTAATACTATTTGGCGAACAATTGAAAAATTTCTTCACTTGTGTTTGTCCTGGTGTGTTTCTCCAGAGGAAGGCCATTTATTTTACTTTCTAGTCTTGAAGTTCTCTCTTGAGCTGGTGCTTGAACCTCTAAAGAAAGGTTCTGGTCCAGTTAAAGGTGTATCAGCGTCTTGCTTTGCAAGTTCATCAACTATGATATTTCCTTTGATATTCGTGTGTCCTGGAACCAACACCAGGGATATCCTGTTTTTTGTGGCCAGTTGCGTTACGCTCATCCGACTTTCCCAGACCAATTTAGGTAATTACTGTTTGTAATTTGTCCGTTCATTAATGACCTGTGACTCCTTTAGAGCCTATCAATTTGCAAGTAGAGACTACCATAAATAATAACGTGAACCTTACAAATGAAGAAGAGCCATCTCGTTATTAAATGTTGCGACCGTATTAAAAACGTTATCTTCGTTATGACCAGCTAAACCAGTAGATAATTGACAAAAATGAGAAGAATCACCACAACTTTAGGCATTAAGCTAAAACTACGGGAAATAATAATTTTGAAAACATTCTAATAGATGTTGCTTTATGTTTGGCTTTTATCTCGCTATTCAAAATGAAGGTTCCTTAAGATCCAAAGGCTGGTTCCCACTTATAAGTCAAGTAGTAAGTTCAAGGTTTCTCTATTTCCTAGTAATTGCTCTCGGCGGTGGATTGGAAACCTGCAACAAAATATGTAATAAAACAAACCAAATTTGTTCTTGAAACACCTGCTCTGCTCTGTACTCAGCTAACCAATACTATTTAATACTAAAAAGTGATTTTGGTTTCGAGTTTGAAGTATTTGCTCGTTTTATATTAAGTTTGGCTACAATTTTTTAAGACTTTTGATGTCCATACGATGAACTATGTAATTAAGAGCTATCACAGAATAGTGATTATGGATATAATTGACCTGGGAGTGTATCATACACTATTGAATTTTGTTCTCGGTTAATCAAAACTGAAGAAATCCACAATCATGCAATTAGCAACATTGGCAAGAGATTCTTACTATCCTTAAACCTTTCCTGTCCTTTAATTTGATGGACATAATCGGAACATGAAGCACATGCAGATTTTGACAACTTTTTTAACCTTTTAAATAACAAAGCCGACTTTATTACCAGCATGATTTTGACTCCTTTAAGATCTAGAAGTGATCAATTGTAACGGCAGATGTTAGATAGATGATTAGATACCGAGCTGCTGTACTGTAGAACTCCTCTGCTGAAGTAGGAAACCAAATCAGACCATTTGTTCAACTATTTTCTTTGGTACCATGAAATGCTAATCTACAAATACTAATTGACATTTCATCCATGTGTTCTACACACTTATAGCTTTTTTGTTATACTTTACCACTTTTATTCGCTTTAGATTAATAAAAAGTTAAGTTAAAACTAAATTGTGATGGTTACAAAGTTCGTCGTTGGCGACATATTTACCAGCTCTATTAAAACCAATCATGGAGTAACTTCTTTCCCAGAACCCACATACTCGACGATATCTTTCTGTCGTGTTTATTTACGTAACGCGATTTTCTTGTACCTGGTCGAAAAGTATTTGTCGAAGTTGTTAGCGTTGTCACTAAATTTAGTCGTATATAGACCTCTGAGACGGCGACGGGTTAGACTTTCAGGAGTCCATTTACTTACAAAGTGGACTTTCATGTTACGCGGCCGCCTTTATGTAACGAACGTACTACGCTTCTGTATAAGTGCGTACTAACCTATCTTGATAACGACGGGCACTTTCGTGGAAGATCAATATTTGGTAAAGAGACATAGTTGTAACTATAAACAATATGTAACAATGTTGATATATTTGTTTAATGATTTTATTTTTAATTGCAGGTAAGCAGTTATCATGATTATTACTACAAGACAGCATAACAGGTAAAACAAATTGATAATTTTTTTCTATCTAAGAAAATCTAAAAAAATAAATAATTTAAACGTGTTCAAGTTATCTGTCTTCACATCAACTTTGTACCTTACATTTCCTTCTTTTTATCTAGTCTTCATAAGATCTATTTGTTGCGCAATTAACACCTTGTCTCATATAAAGACTGTCGCCCAACTGGCGTATGTATACTTTCCACACAAACTAAGCTTCCCGCCATAAGGTTCGCACATGACGGAGTTGCATTTGGGAGTCTCTTCCGACGATAATAAAAGTAGTTTCTTGTCGATATTGATCATGATGACAAACATATTAGTATTCGTAAGGGAGGATACCGTGCGATATGAAAAAAATAGGGTGAGATTTATTACTATATTAACGCCACATGTGTCCCTGCTAGATAATGTTGCTCCACTAACAAGTAAGTAATACGTTTTCGGAAGATATTTATTTGATTTCTATTGCAAGATTGTTATATGATGAGTGATAAGTAGGTACATGTTTGTGTGTACCTAAAATAGCAAGCAAAGTTGGAACATATCGTAATTCAAGTAGTTTATTATGAGGGATGTTTTAGTGATATTAGGCGTAGTAAATTGTTCTAATTTTTGCAAACGTAAGAATTCTGAAAAAGTTAAGTGTATCTAACGTATTTCACAATTTTGCACACAGACAGAACTCCTAACCTAGGGGTATTGTGGTGAAATGAACACAAAAAATTGGTAAAAGTCACTTTAGTTAGTTTGTAGACTTTAAACTGTAGTTTCCTATAGATCTCATGTTTTTAGCAGAATTATTGTGCAGATTTAAGTTTCTTGATCGCTCGTACTTTCACTATCAAAACTTCCTTCTATTCTGAGGTGATTCTGGCATACCAAAGTATAGTTTGTGAACTTTCAGCAATCAAAATCCAGCTCCTGCGGAGATGTTTCTCCGACTTCTCTTACAAAATTGCTACCCACCAGTTCATCTGGTGCAGAAGTGGTTTTCTTAGTCATTTCACAATTTGCTGGTTACAACATACAGTTGCTAACTTAGATAGTAATGTTTCATTCTATAATTAACCAGTTTTGTTGCATTCTATCACTTTTGACTAGAGATTATTGACAGTTCATTTGAATTTCAGTTGTTTGGGCTATTTTCAGCATTTCGGAAATTTTGCCATATTTAATGTAAGTGATAGCGGCTCCTAGAAACCTTGTCCTCGAAAACTCCTCGCTATGGCACAGCACTTACAACAAATTTTGTCCTCCTTCTTGCAGAATCTTCAGATAGCATTCTTTGGGCGCCCAATGTTATAAATATGGTCTCTGTTTGTTTAAGAAATCTTTCGTCTGTCTCTCCCCCGGTGATTTTTGCTTTGGTGATCTTGGAGTTCGGTGATGAATTTTTTAATTTGCAATTTCGTGGTGCTGAAAAAGGGGTAAGCCCCTTGACCTTAACGAACTTTTTCTTGTGACGATATCGTTTGCCTCCTCCGTTTCCTTTCACGCTCTTGTGGCCGAGAATTCAGGACAATGGGAATTTGGTTTGGGATCCTACCTCATTTAGGACGCTGATGCAATCCCAAACC
>ML217624.1:4706-24433 GCA_004785975.1 Popillia japonica
AACCAAAAAGGAGAGAACAACAAACATAAACCTTGTTGCAAAACAATACAACCCTGGTCATGGCCTCTGATAAATCTGACTCTCTTGCTCCCACAAAGCACAATCAAGCTTAGTTGGTTGTCTCCAAATTCTACAAAATCAGAGAAACTTTACTTAACACTAAGCTTTAACTTCGGCAACCATCCTGAAGTGATCAAACACGGCAATCTGAAAGAACATCACCAATATTCATGTAGATATATCTTCCCAAACAGCCAAAAGCTCCAAAATAAAGCTAACTTGCGTCTACTTGCAGACCTTTAAAGCTCTGCCTCAAAGGAATACATTTATACCGATCTGAAAACCAAGTCAGTGAAAATGTGTGGGCAACAATACTAATGATGCTCTTCCGTTCAACTTGAACAGAACATCTCACATTGACACACGCAAAAAACTTGTTGAACGTTTGCCTTGTTTGGATAAAACATTCTGAAGAAGCTGGCCAAACGTCAAACAAAAATTTTTCTATGCGACAACTAAATATCTGATGTCTTACAACACCAGCGGTTCCTCAAGGTGATAACATGGAAGCAATATGGTGAAACACATTACGTGAGGAAATGTGCCACCACCTAGAACAGTCGCTCTTAGAAGCCTTCATAGCCTTAATGATGATTTCTCAGAAGTATGCAGATCAATTGGACCTAAATTTGCAACTTAATTATTGGGGTCTCTTCTTTCTCTTAACTGGCTTCTTACCCCCAGAAGAGTCACTAATTCCATTAGGGATTCTACTGGGTTCCTTATTTACATTGTGTAAGAGTGATGATGCCTTACCTCCATAGCAAATGAATGATTAGTGAAATACAAAGACTATGACATATCAAAATGTCGTATGCGGTCTAAATCATCAATTAACTCATTCAGTTTTGGCTTCTATAACTGTTCGGAGTAGCACTGACTTCAATTTGGTCAAGATATGAACTTAATTAATACAATTTTTTTTGGTTGATTAGGTTTTTGATATTTCTTCAAATCTGAAGGTCGGAATATGGTCTACAAAAGGCATTTAGAGATGTCAACATATATTCCTGGAAGCTTATGACGACCATTACGTCCTCATTGAAGCCAAAAATGTCCCTCATAACCAACGGTTTGGATTCCGACATAATATATCCTATAAATAACTCCTTTCTTCTAAGGGGGCACTGGAGCTATTAAGCGTGCTAAGAGGTGGTAGTCCAAATCCAGCCCCCAAAGATGTGTAAGTTCGAGGAAGATAAGACCAATAGAATATTGCAAATCCATCTATGATGGCTTACCAGCTGGAATCTGGTGAAAACTCTGATAATCCTTGCCAGTACAGTTTTTGGCCTCCAACTCCCCAAAAACTGACTCTATATGGTCTGCAAAAGAAATTTAGAGGCGTTAACATATATTCCTGGAAGCTTATGACGAGCATTACGACCTCATTGAAACCTAAAATGTTCCTCATCACCAACACTTTGGATTCCGACACAATATATCCTGAATACACGTCTAACAGCTTAGGATTTGCTCTGGCTAGCTGTGGACAAAGGAGAGGACTATGCTATGGTGTGGAGTTTTCTTTGGGCCATGTTTTCTCTAAACGCCTTTTCAGAATCGAACTAATTAGGTGATCTGATTTTCTTTTCCTTGATTGGGTCTTCTCATTTCACGTCTTCATGGAAATTTGGTACATCTTTGCATTTTCTGCTGGAAGAACTCACCATCTCTTAGATGTTGCAATTATTTCATAGTCATGTTAAAAAATGCACCATTGGCAGTAAAATTGGACCAAACCAGTGGTTTCAATGTTGATGAAGTAAAAACCAAACAAAATCAGTCTTTTTCTCGAAAAGTGGAAGCTGTTATAATCCATAGAATAAAAACTTTAGACATTCTGGTTTTAGAATTGATGAGTCGGTTAGTAAAAGTTAATGAATTGGTTAATTCCATTTAAAGACTAGATTTTCGGCCTTTTGGAATAACATAACTTAATAAATACGAAGATTTTTTTCAATATTTTTAGCTATCTTGATCTTCTTGAAGAAGTCTTAAACACTTCAAGTAAACAATATAAATCAGACAAATAGTATTGGCCAACACAGTTGGAGACCAGGCACTCCTCTCTCTTGATACTTTCTGAAAAAAAACGAATGGTATGCGTCCCAGATCTTCAAATAATGCTGGATGCAAAAATATTTAACGAGATGTACCTACTTATGTAGGTCAAATTATCCAAGGCCTTTCTTTGCAGAATCCAAGGCTCTCGTACATCTACCACTTAGATATGTAGGTCGCTGTCTGGTTATGCCTCTCATCCACCAACAACACCAGCACCAAGAGGATGAAGAACATGACCCATGTGTGATGCTTAATTACTTCATAGTAGTAAATGCATAAGCACAGCATTTCAATGCTTCTCCCAACAGAATCCTTGGAAATTTAGAATTTCCATCTGACTTATCTAGAGCGTGAACTTCCACAGTTGTCAGACAGACATGTTGTGAAATTCATGGAGGAGGTGCAGTTTTCTCAAAGTGTGGCATAGCGCAAATTTTTTCCAGGAAAGTAGACCAACCAAAAAATTGTCGAATTTGGTTGGTTTTTTGGTATTAGTTCTGCAAAAATTTGCAAATTAGATTGATCTATGAGACATCTACACCACCAGTTCCCGTACCAGATATTGTTAACCACACTACTAGCAGGATCATAAATGCTGCCACCAAAGCAGAGGCTAAAATTGGAAGTTCCATACGTGATTACTCGGTCTTCCATAGAAGTGATGTTCATGACATCAAAGATGCATGATACCTTCAACAGCAACCAAGCAAACGTCATAGTATCCTTAGAACTAAAGAAGGTGCACGACAAGGACCAAGAATCCTACACCATCATGATCAGGACAAAATTCACAGAGAAGGACAGATTATCTAGCGATTCCCAAACCTGGAGATTTAGTCCCTCTATTGCATCTTTGTTATGTGGTAATGAAACTACGTTGCTTGCATATCTTGTTGTACAATTTAGTGTGTGTAACTATGTGTTCATCGGGTTTGTTACAGTATACCTACATATAATGCTGGGCTATTAGTAACTTTGCCCAAACAGAGAGTGTTTCCTAGAAGAATCTTTACTTATCAACCACTAAAGCAAAGAAATTAAGCCTGAAAAGAAAACATCTGTTAAATAAATACACGTGTTTAATATCGCAGAAGCAGCTGGTATTACTACAACAGGATAAAATAGTATACTAGCGCAAGTGTATGTAAATCTATCATCATTATATTACGCCCACTATTTACCGTCGCAGGATATTTGGAGGAGGAAGTCGTAGCGTTCAAGTTTTTATGGCCTTCAAGAAAAAAACACCAAGTTCCGGTGTATTCCGAATAAGACATCCCAAGAGAAGAAGACTGACTTTAATGGTTCATTACGATGATGATACAATTAAATGCTTTATTTTTGCCACGTTTTAAGTATAGATAGTTTAGATTAAGTTCCAACATACGAAAGAATCAAACAAATCAAGTTGTGTATATAGAATAGTGATTACTTCCCGATTAATTAATTTTTCTTTTTAATTAAAGAACTTAATTGAACTGTCCGTACGATTTAAAACGTTGTGTTGCTCGCCAAGTGTTGGCCAGATGTAACCGAACTATAAACAACAGATTGAGTCGTTTGGCGTTGATTTACTCTATTATGACTTCCTAATAACGTACACGCATGAATTGAAAGTTCTAAGAGAAATTTCTCGGTTAATGTACCAATTCTTCGAATAACGATTTCAATCAAATCCGTCCAAATTATGCACAGAAATATTGGGTATCAATTTTAGAAAGTTTATCTAAACCTCCACAGCCTTCACTGCTTCAAAAAGATCAATTTTGGGACTTCATTATCCTTCAAAATTTTAAGAAATAAGTCCTACCTTTCAAGAAATCGCTGGAGCTATTAAGCGTGCTAAGAGGTGGCAGTCCAAATCCAGCCCCCAAAGATGTGTAAGTTCGAGGAAGATAAGATCAATAGAATATTGCAAATCCATCCATGATGGCTTACTAGCTGGAATCTGGTGAAAATTCTGATTATCCTTGCCAGTACAGTTATTGGCCTCCAACTCCCCCAAAAACTGACTCTATATGGTCTGCAATAGAAATTTAGAGGGGTTAACATATATTCCTGGAAGCTTATGACGAGCATTACGTCCTCATTGAAGCCAAAAATGTCCGTCATCACCAACAATTTGGATTCCGACATAATATAGCCTGAATACACGTCTAACAGTGTTGGATTTGCTCTGGCTAGCTATGTACAAAGGAGAGAACTATCCTATGGTGTGCAGTTTTCTTTGGGCCATGTTTTCTCTAAACGTCTTTTCAGAATCGAACTAATTAGGTGATCTGATTTCCTTTTCCTCGATTGGATCTTCTCATTTCACATCTTCATGGAAATTTGGCACATCTTTGCATTTTCTGCTGGAAGGATCATTATTAGGCCTCGCCATCCTTTAGATGTTGCAGTTATTTCATAGTCATGGTACAAAACTATGTTAAAAAATGCACCAATGGCAATAAAGTTGAACCAAACCAGTGCTTTCACTGTTGATGAAGTAAAAAACAAACAAGGTAGATAGGTTTCTGCCTCGTTATGCCCAACAACACCAGCATCAAGAGGCTGAAGAACATGAGCCGTGTGTGATGATTAGTTACTTCATAGTAATAAATACATAAGCTCATTTCAATGCTTCTCCCGACAGAATCTTTGGAAATTTAGAATTTCCATCTGACTTGCCCTAGAGTAAGAGCCTCCATCTGACAGTTAATAATTTTACTTGTATTTTATTATATCCCAGTTGTGTATTGATCATTCGCTAAACACCCGAGCAAGAAGAAGGTAAATGCAGTTGGTATTTTTAGACCAACCACCTAAAGATTTTGATTGGCATTTGTGGTTGCAAAATGTGGTTGTCAATCATAATATCATTTTTGTTCATGTTCCACGGAGTATATCTGATGTAGTACGTAGACATTCCTCCACAATGCTTGTGAAATTCATAGAGGAGGTGGAGTTTGCTCAAAGTCTGGCATAACGCAGATTTTTTCCCAGGAAAGTAGACCAACCAAAAATCTTTCGAATATTGGCGTTAGTTCTGCAAAAATTGCAACTTAAGTTGATCTATGAAACATCTGCACCACAAGTTTATTTTCAAGATATTGTTGACCACACTACTAGCAGGATCATAAATGCTGCCACCAAAGCAGAGGCTAAAATTGGAAGTTCCATACGAGATTGCTCGGACTTCCATAGAAGTTATGTTCATGACAATGTTGATGAAGTAAAAAACAAACAAGATCAGCCTTTTTCTAGAAAAGTAGAAGCTGTTCTAATCAACAGAATCAAAACTTTGGAAATTCTGGTTTTAGAATTGATGAGTCGTTTAGTAAAAGTTAACAATTGGTTAAAACCATTTAAAGACTAGATCTTCGGTCTTTATGGAATAACATAACTTAATAAATACGAAAAAAACCTCAAAACGACAAACAGTATTGGCCAACACAGCTGGAGACCAGGCACCCCTCTCCCCTTATAATTTATGAAACGAATTGTATGCGTTCCAGATCTTCAAACAATGCTGGATGCAAAACTATTTAACGAGATGTAGGTACTGAGGAGAACCACATTCAATGATTTTCCACAATCTTTGGAGTAAAACCTTCAAAGACCAGTGTGACATTAGTTAAAGACGGCAATGACAAAATGCTGGTCGTCAATTACCAAAATCCATATTTTGTATTTTGGATAACACTTAGAAAGGCTTGTGTCCCGAAGTAATAAAAAATGTCTCTATTGGAGCAAGAATTTATCAACAATCCATAATCCGTAGAAAGCGATATATTTTGTCCAACTCTTACTCATTATTTATGACTTTTATAGCATCAGCTAACACAAAAATAAACATGACTTGCTTGAAATTGGTTGGAACGTAAATGATTTTAGAAAATATTTTTCCTAAATCATAAATCAGAAAATAAATCTTTGAATCAAATAGTTTGTGACGTTACACAGAGAATCACAGACCAGGAAAATCATATTACAAATCATGCACTTCAAGGGAGCACAAATATAACCCATTCTCAGAAATAGACAGCACTCATGGAGACGTACGTATAAAATTAGTAAACTCTCGTCTTAGTTTCAAAAAATGCATAATAAAACTACGAAGAGATCTATTGGTGTGGTATACTAATACGACTATATTATCTCCATTCTCTATTTTAAAATCTTTTAGTGCATACCTACAACACTAATGAACTCTACAGTGACCGCAGATGAATGTTGGCGTCTGAGATATTTATAGAAACAAATAAATTAAAAAGGTTTCTACTACGAGATCTGATTGACGTTTCGATAAATTCGACTATTTTTTACTAGATGGCGCCACAGGATCTTAAATTAATATAAAGTATCGATAATAATAATTATTTATAATAAGAAGATATAAACATTATCAATACATTGATTAATTAATAAAATACATTAAAACTTTTCGCCGATTATTGATCCCCAGCAGTTTAGCCCAAACGATTATGTTCCTGACAAAATACAATAGACGTGTAATTAATCACGTCGTCTGACTTTTATTACTAATTACAATGAGTCACAGTACAATTTCCTAAGCAAATCAATAGTTTTGTCGCCAGGTGGTTTATTTACTTCTGAAATTGTCTATGGATTTGAATGAGTCACATTTCCTGACGTCCTGACGATAACTTATTAAATTAATTGCATTAGGTAAGTATGTATAATAAAAGCAAAAAGGTTCTCTAATTGTTTAATTTTTTTTAATACCGCTCATACTTATCCATGAGAATTTTTTTGGGCAAGACAATTATAACAAAATTTTTCTTTAATTTAAATTGGCAACTATTTGACAGGTGCAATTGTCAAATCAGGTACAAAACTCCGAATCACTATGCCCTTCTGCCTTGTGTATCACCTTTTTAGTTATACACAACCTTTGTGGCAGTTCTAGTTGCTAAAACTAAACTGCTTTTTCAGTTTGACAGCTGTCAAACATGTTTCAGGTTTATAACAACTACGATCATTAAATCTCTAAAAATGCCAACTTCGGAAATGAATTTAGTAGCTGCACCGATATCGCGTTTATCGCCTTTATTGAAATTGAAAATATTTTGACAGCTGTCACAATCGCCAAATTTACTGATGAGCACTGATTTTGTAATTTGACAACGGTCAGGAGTAATAAAATTGT
The DNA here is from genome assembly GCA_004785975.1 of Popillia japonica. Taxonomy (NCBI): domain Eukaryota; kingdom Metazoa; phylum Arthropoda; class Insecta; order Coleoptera; family Scarabaeidae; genus Popillia; species Popillia japonica. The sequence goes on from ML217624.1 coordinate 11,986, forward strand.
CACAGATAACCGTTTCTTAAAGTTTGATAGCTGCCAGAAGTATTGCAATTGTTACTCCAACAAATATTAATAATGTTAAGTGCTTTTAGAGTTTGAAAACATTATAACAACGATAGCTTTTAGGATTACGACTCAAAACTGTTAAATATGGCCATTTATGAAATGGTTTCAACAGTTAGAACAATCAATACTCCTAAAGATAGATGTCAAAAAATTTGTGATTGTTAGAAAAGGAGCTGGCGAATGTCGCATTTTTACTATCAGTTATCGAAAGTTAAGAAATTCTACCATTTTTGAAACTTGAAAACTTGAAACTTATTTCGAAAAATAACCGCTACCAAGTATTTTCACAGTTACAATTATGAAATCTGCAAGAAGAATATTGATTTTGTAGTTTGACAGCTGTCAATAATATAGTGACATTTTCACCTGTCAAAATCGTTTGAAGTAGTTGCAAAACTGTCCCAAAACTCTTTAAAAACTAAGAATACATACCGGTTTCGGACATTTAATACTTGCAACTGTCAAAGCTTGCTCAATTTGACAGCTTTGAAACAACTATTACAACTGTAAGAAATCTCATTTTTTAAATTTATAGCTGCTAGAGGTATTTTGATAGTTATAATTATCAATTCTGCAAAAAGAACATTGATTTTGTACTTTGACAGATGTTTGTTTCCTCCTACCAAAATCCTTACAAACTTTTTCAGCTAACGCTAAGAAAAGAAAGTGCGACTATAGTTTCAAATGATGTCCATTTAAGAAATGCTTTTAATACCTACAACTGTCAAAATGGAAAACGACGGCTGGCATCAAGTGTCAATAAACAACAATAGGAACTATACGAAATTCATTCAATTGGTTTTGCCAAGTTACAATAATTGTCAGAGATATTTTTACAGCTACTATTGAGACATTGGTAGTGACATATTACAGTTTTTTACAGTTTGACAACTGTCGGTTAAACTCTTACATCTGTCAACAGTAAGACACATCAGAAATCTATTAATAGTCACGAACCAGGCTAAACAATATCACATTTCTAATATCGTTTACATTTTAAAAAATATTTGCCTTGCGCAAATGTTGATACTTTTTAATTTGACAGCTGACACTATAATTAGGATTTCTGCAATTTCACAGCTGTCATAAGTATTGTGACAGTTACACTTGTGAGAACTGTCAAAAATAATTTAAATAGATTTCATTTCAAACCAAAAAAACCTAAATTGAATTCATGCATACAATAACAAAATTGCTTTATAAAACATCATCATCCCGTACTTAATTGTTTTGCTGAACGTCGTCGTAGAAGAGCTTCCGCTAATACGCTAAATGGATACGCTGTATTACTACTGTAGAACTACTTGAAAGCAGATAGCATTCGATCACTATAACAAAAGTGTAAAATTGCGGAAACGATTAACATATCAGGTGACTATATAAAAAGGTTGAATTAAGTCGTCTTTGCGTATAAAAATAGATTGTAATGGTAAACTAGCTCTAAGCACTGTAAGCACTTAGCGTCTCATGTAAATTTAAGAGAAAAACTGTATATTGGCGTGAAAATCTGTGATAGACGGAACGAAGAGACGCCTTGAGTGTTGTTATAAAATTGGCATGACATCAATTCTCTGACTATTGTTTAAAGTAAAATCGATACTAATTTGACATCCTTTTTCAATGTGTCTCCTAATGTTTTCAGAGCTTTCGTGATCTTCCATTAAATTTTATTTAATAGAATCGCTCAATTCAATGTGTATTGAATTTTAGCATGCTAGTCACGTAAAATTTACATAAATCAATACGTTTGTGTAGTTTACTGCACCCCAATTGATGTATTCATAAATATTGAAATGAAATAAATCAGTTTTTTTCTAGATATATTTTTTTGTTCAAGATATTACTCCACAAAAATAAAAAATAATAAAAAAGGTAGTACCTAAATGGTTAAAAAAAAGTAGAAAATTGCAATGTTATTCGAAAGAATTCTCTAGAGATGGGCGTAAAGTTTCACCGAAATGTGCAAAAGCCTGCGACAGTTACCGATCGATATTGTCTGGGGGTTGTAGTAGCTTTGTAATTCTAGGGGTGTGTATGACTCACATTAGTGCTTTACACGCCCTTGTTACACGATTTCTCGCTCATACTAGATTATTATCTTCCTTAGGAATGAATTAGATATATTTTAATAATTCAAATTTCTTGTTTTAGTTAATGTAACGTAGAGTCTGGTTGGAACCACAAGACAATTCATTATTAATAGGTACTACAGCCCAAAAACTTTGTGTTAACAAATAACGACAAACATCGATCTATTAGCTTAATTAAAGGAAATACGCCAGTACTTCTTTCTAAGGGATCAAAAACCAAGGATTTACCACCATTTAAAATAAGTCATTTGACATATCACTGAAATTGTTTTCCAAAACTATCACCGAAGTATCGTCGGCAAACTGTGTCCAGTCAATAGCATATGACTGGACAAAATTAAGGCTCTAAGGGTAGACCCAAGAGGCAATCCACTGTTAACGGCTGAGTTTGGAAATGGAGAAAAGAATTCCTAAATGGTGACTGACAACAACTATTTGAGTCCTGTCAAATAAGTCTCATCTGACATACATGTCTTCGAATCGTGAAACCGGGTATATTAATGATATACGTGAAAAATCACTTCTTCAAGCATGTAAAATCAGTTTTGTATACATATGTACTTACATAATCCATTGTGTTCAATTCCGGTTTACAAGGTCATGTGCCTCAAGTTGACAACGCTGTAAGACTGAAATATTGCCCGCCTGAACTAACTTCATTGTTTTACAATATCAATGACAGGTGCTATTACAAACGCATAAACTTCAAATTCAATAACAGTAACCAAATCGTGTGTATCCAATAAATGTCAAATGACACTGACGTATTCTGGGCGAGTATGCAATGCCCGAAATTTGTATTTTACGATAAAATAGTACAGAGTGAGGAACCGGATGTGACCACTGTCCTATTTATTGTTCATCGTGTTTTATTTACGTTTTGTCATCTAACATTTAACGTGTTTGAAAGCGCTAGTTTTTACGTTTCCTGCGATTTCCTTGTAAATTTTCGTAAATGTAGCATTGATCGCACAGTAACTGTCTTTTTAAAGACTGAACGACACATCTCTTGATTTAAGGTTAAGTTATAAAACTATCTGACAGATTAGTAAGGTGGCATATCTTATACTACCAACCTAACAATGTTGCCATCTTAAAATATGAGGTCACGCGGTGGTTACATCCGGTTGCTCACTCTGTATATTACATACCGAGGCGGAAAGTGGTTCACCACTAGATCATATTTCAAAAATATAATAGTAGCTGTTAATTAAATGGCATTTTGACAATTATTGATTTTGATAGATGCTGTTGCTAAGTAACGTAGTAATTAATAGTAATATTTTTTGACAGATAATTTAGTTTAATTAATTTAATTAGTTCGCTTTACTGATTTAAATGACACTGACGTTTCATAAACTCTGAAATGACATTAGCTATACATATAGCCGAGAAAGTGACATAAGCTGGCCTCTATTACACCTATGTATACCGTGTCCATAAATGTTTGAAGCTGACAGTTACTGTCAAATTTTGATTAAGTTTGTAACACTACATTTGATTTCAATCGCAAGAATTGTCAGTAGCGTCCCACGCGGTAGTTACTTTAAGCATAATTATTAAAGGGGTATTTTAAAATCAGACACAATATGCTTCCTTTCAGAAACGTTTATTGCTAATTAACAATACAAGGAAAAGCTAAAACGAAGTCGAAAATTGAACAGAAAACCTATACTAATACCCAACGAAAATCCAGACGTGCGACTATGGCCATAGAGGAATAAACCAACTGACATTCTCAGGGTGGTAAACTTTAAGCACAGATATTGCATACCTACATTTTGACAGACGTCAGCTTCAAACATTTACGGACACGCGATAAGTACCTTGGTAAGTAATAGCGCATTTTCTAACCTATTTGGTGGTTGGAAATATTCACTTTATATACTAACCGATAGCGAGTAAAAATCTAATTTGATTGACATGCGTCATGATATCAATGTGTCAAGCACATTGCAGTGCTTCCAATCATGTGAATTAATATTAATACTATAGAGCATTCCAACCTTAATATTCAGTACGTGTCTTATGGAAACCGAGGACATTGGTGCCACGGACTAATTTAGGTTGGCAATCATTAATGGATGACAAGATATTTGAAATACTTCTTGGTTAGAATTTTATAAAAGCGGAAGCTGTCAAGTGAGTACGATGTTTGAAGTGAGGTTAGTTACGTATTGATTGTGATGAAATTTTGTTTATTAATTTGCAAATTTAATTAACAAGTTTTTGTGCTGCTAAATGGCAAAATCGAGGACAGTTTTATCTCCCCCTAAGTTCATTCCCCCAGATAATGATAGAGGCGACTATTTTACAAGTCATCCGGGAATGGGTACCTCGCGTGAAACGAAATTAGATGACTATTCTGTCACATCCGTTGTCGAAACGATTTTGACACTTGTCAAAGTTATATTTGTACCGTACTATGTTCTAGAGTTACACCACCACTGCCAACTGCAAACATATTAATTCATCTGGCACCATTGCGTTGAAATAAAAGAAGACAATTTATTACAAATCGCTTAAGATAGTAAAAGATGTATATCCCATAAGAAACAATACTGAATACTAAGGTTGGAATGCTCTATATAGCTATTAGTTTGACACAAACATATCTGTAAGTTGACAGCATTGGACGCATTCAGCAGAATCAATCGATTTTATAGAATTTTGATTGTGATTGGTTGCAATTTAAACTTCAATCGAAAACTATCGAGTGCTGCCAACCCATCATCAAAGTCGCAGTCACAAAATTTCCCCAAACAATTTGGGCTCAAATTTGCACATTATGTCTTATAATATCTTTTGGAAGTTATACTGATACAAATATCAACCATTGAAACATTGATATTTCACAACAACTAAAATGGAATTTCCAGTTCATTTTACCATCTTTCTAGCAGTATAGCGTTATTCCACGCTCAGATAATTTTTTTCTTGCTCGAACAGTATTTTTAACTTCCCGATAGGTAGTGAAAAAGAAATCTAAAAAATCTGTATTTCCAAATCGTGAAACGCTTAGTTTTATCTAGCACTTTGCATGGTATTATAAACATAAGCATTTATTCCACTGGTCATTTCCGGGTTTCATTTTATAAATAACCTGTCTGCTGTTGGTTGCATGAATATTCGTGAGACGTTTTCGAGATAGAATTAGAACAACACAAGGTTTATTTTTATCAAATACATTCATATGAAAAGGGAAAAACCTATGTCGTATTTGTTGATTAGGTATTAATGAAAAATTCTTACATCAAAATAAATTCAGAAGAAGAAAAAAATACTTATCACAATGAGTGATGCACATGACGTAACATCGTGGTAACATCCTACTGGGCGAGGTCCCTTGGTATGTCTATCTCTACAATTGATGTCTCGTTCTTGAATTATATATCATCAAGCTAAATAGCATGTAATTGTGTATCAAGACAATAGTCACCCAAAAGAAATGAAGCAATATCAGTCTACTCGTATGTGGGTTAAATTTTACGATTAGAGCTATTCGACAAAAATTCTATTTTCGGTAATAATACAGAATATATTGCCCAACATTGAGGCTTAAATTTAGCGAGTATATACAGTATGTCCCCGGATGGACTGACATTATATTGACATGTCATTTGTCATTATCATTATACGTATTTGTGAATCTTTAATCTTGTTCAATATTATGGAACTGGAAAGAGGTCTACACAGTTAAACCACTTAATTAACAAATCACATTTACGAAAAATTTTAAAAGAAAACAAAATCAAACCTTATAAACCGATTTTTGGACACAAATTAAGAAATGGTGATGATGCTTTGCGTTTAGATTTTTGTTTATGGGCAGGAGAAAATCAATCTGTAAATAGAAATTTCTGCAAAATCATTATTTTTTCGAATGAACCCATCACATTAACCAATGGAATGAAAGTTGCAAAGCAAAACTGTAGATTCTAGTCAAGATAAAATCTTAATTTCAAAATTGCAATCAAAGGTCAGTACTTATTACAAAAAGGTTAATGTTTTCAACAAGATGGGTGCCCTGATCAGTGAACAGTGCTGGTAAGACATCTGCAAGAACGTTTTGGAAACAGATGGATAGGTCGTTATATGGACCTGTGAATTGGGGGGATCGTTCCCCTGATTTAAGGCCATCGGATTGTTTTTTTATGGGGATATGTTAAACAGCATATATAATACTAATACTAATTTAGATAGCAATATCACAAAAAATTACGGAAGCGGTAAATTCCGTCATTGAAGATATGATACGCAATGTTTATAAAGAATTTGCCTGTAGAGCTATTTCGATTTTTGTTTCAGAATTGGTAGTTTTGAAACAAGTAAAAAATTTTTATAAAGAATGACATTTTTGCGTTAAATTAAAAAAAATCCCTATTATGCAGTCCATCCGGGGACACACTGTATGTATACAAAACACATCACACTCCAGGGGGGAACTATTTTTAGCCAAGCGTGACAGGCCGAAATTCATTTATTCCCATTTTCGGGAAAATCAATATCTTCCCTTAGATTCGTTGTGTAGGGCGTGCGATTGATGATGGCAGTATTTCACGCGTTGGAAATCGCACTTCCTTATCAACAATCATCAACTAACTTAACTGATATTTACGACAAAACGCGCATTGTATTCACAACATCCAAGTTCCTAAAATAGCAACAAGCCACTAAAGATTGTCGATAAAGAACATGTTTCAGATGAAAAACTATCTACGCAATAGGTCTTTATCGTAACGAAATTTAAATTTAAATAAAACTCTGTATAAATTTATTGGCGTATCAAGAATGACCGTTACAGAATATACATACATATAATATAAATGAAATACTTCCGGTTGTATTTATGATAAAAATTATTATTTACATTTTGTGATAGCATAACCAACAATGTTTACAGACCATATACACTCTAGATTAGGTAGGCATCTGTTGACATAATTATTTACGTTACACAGATTCGTAGCAACATATTTAAATTGTGAAATAAATTCGCATTTCTAATAAAGTTACTTTCAAGGTATATGACAAGCTTAAACTTATTCTTGTTTTGACAGCTATACAGATTAGGGATGCCGATTTTTATCAAAAGATCGATTTTCTGAATCGATTAAAATCGAAACTCCAAGAATCGATTCCGAAAAAAATCGAGGCTTAAATAATCGATGTTACAGACAATCGATGTTTTGATTAGATTTGTGTACTTTTAGTAGGGCAATAATAAGAACTAGTTCTTTTATATTTTAGTAAACAAACTTTTAACTTTTGTTATGACGTCTAAATCATTTGTAACTCTTTATTGGCAGCACTGCTTTTACATGGCTTGGTATATTACACCAGCGATATACAGTGTACGGAAAAAACGACTTAAAAAAATGTAAGATGATAGAGGGAACCAAGATAAGCCTTTGAAGCTTATAAACGGCGGTTCAGAAATGTATAATTTCTCTGCTAGGTATAAGAATTCTTCTATTAAATTCTTTGAATCCTGGCAACTTATGCCACACCTATTCATAAAATCCTTGTTATAACTAAATGACACTCTATGTCATATTTATTATCAAATCGGGTTTAAAAAAGAATTTGCATAAAAAATCGATTCAAAAAATCGATCTTTAGAAATAAAATAATCGATTTTTCCAATAATCGATTCAAAATCGGCATCCCTAATACATATACAGATCATTTATTTAAAACATTTGACGTTTAGGGTAAACTACCATACATTGCGATCATTTTAAACTGTCCTGAGTTGGCAACAAAAAAGTCCCACGACTGTTATACACATTGGGAATTATTTCGAGAATTGCCCATACTGAATTTGTATATGAAATGTCAGAACGATAGCATTATATCAACACTACTTATCGATTAGCTGCCATTTGTGCGTATTTTATTATTATGGTGTTTTTATAGAATTTATTTATTATTTAGAAGATTTATAGAAACGGGAAGTGTTTTGAAAAGTGGTAAAGCACCAACTGCTTTAACTGAAGATGTTGCCGCAAGCATTTCCCACTAATTTTGTGCGAAAGTTGTCTGTAAAAAAGTTTCATTGCACGAAATGTATTTTACGCAACATTTAGTATTTTATTTACTACTACTTGTATGCAACCATTGCCATAATGAAGCCGGTAGCTTCGTGGAAAGCGATGAGAGAAATTTAAAGCATATCGACTAGAGGGACCAATCACGCAACATGAACACTCTGCATAACCTCAAAATGCTCTAATGGACTGGACTTGGAAACAAGTTAATCTAGATAAGAACTAGTTTTAAAAGCATCTAATTAGGAATTAATTTAACTAATTTTGGATACGCCCAAATCAATTTTCCTAATCCCCTTAGGGATTTCTTGAAAATAAAGGAAAATTGCGATTTATTAAAAATAGTTTAGATAAGCACACCAGAAGAAACGGGAAAACTATGTCTGTCTGGTACTGAATGTACAAATTCTTTTATAAAAACAGCCACAACAGACAAGCTTCTGCTAATGGGAATGTGTGCGGAGTTATTTGATAATTTAGAAAAAGGAATGGTAGTTGCTATGATTTTGAGGCATACCTATGTAGTTGGTGATCTACTTCTATCTAAGTTTCTGGTTTAGGTGATGCTTTAGTTTTCAATATTTTAAAGACAGACAATTCCCAATGTTCATTGTTAAAATAAATCAATGACCAAATAGAAAAATTGTTGTCGTTCAATATGGTGAGCAACTTCTAAATAAGAGCTGTCGAGGAAATATTGGTCAAGTCACACTCCTGACCTTTGTATACGATTTGAAACATCCTTCAACAGGATCAACATGCACTATTAAACAACCCAATCTTCCTCAGAGTAGGGATAGTTGAAAATGATTCAAATTATACTATAGAGCATTCCAACCTTAGTATTCAGTATTGTCTATTATGGGATATATACATCTTTTACTATCTTAAGCGATTTGTAATAAATTGTCTTCTTTTATTTCAAAGCAATGGTGCCAGATCAATTAATATGTTTGCATTTGGCAGTGCTGGTGTAACACTAGAACATAGTACAAATATAACTTTGACAAATGTCAAAATCGTTTCGGAAACCGATGTGACAGAATTGTACCCATTTCCGGATGATTTGTAAAATGATCGCCTCTATCATTATCTGGGGGAATGAATTTAGGGGGAGATAAAACTGTCCTCGATTTTGCCATTTAGCAGCACAAAAACTTGTTAATTAAATTCACAAATTAATAAACTAAATTTCATCACAATCAATACGTAACTAACCTCACTTCAAACATCGTACTCACTTGACAGCTTCCGCTTTTACAAAATTCTAACCAAGTATTTCAAATATCTTGTCATTCATTAATGGCTGCCAACCTAAATTAGTCGTGGCGCTAATGTCCTCGGTTTCCATAAGACACGTACTGAATACTGGAATGCTCTATAGATGACGTTAAAAGAATGGCATCCAAGACCGAGCTTTTAATCTTTTTGAATTAACTAAATCATTAAATTCAACAGAATATCGAATTTGTTTTCAAGCAATTGAGGTTCATCCTTCAACATTTTACAAGTCAATTACCTTTCACAATTTTTGATTATTTTTTTCAAAAATTCCTTCGGTGGTGGAACTATATGACCAATGCAATCCTATAACAAAAATTCTCTACTCAAAAAATCCTGTCTTAAATATCATTTCAACTTCTCATAAGGCACTTCAATCTGTCTATAGGAGTCCGTGCACCTCTCCCACCCGTTACTTGTCCGAGCAGATTTATTTTATAATTTTATTTCCAGTAGTAATTGAAGGAATCCAAAATCTTAAGCCAATCTTTTCGAATTAAAATCTGAGTCGGTAATTTTCGAAAATTATTGATTTTGTTCATAATTTTTTGCAATCAACAATCAAAAATTATTGTCCCCAAAAATCATAATTTTGAATTTTTTCCAAAATTAATTACGAAATCTTAAGCAATAATTAGCGTTGAAGGGGGGCCAGAGTAGCGAGGGACAGCCGACTTTCTCCACCATTAATATTGTGAATCTTTAATTCGACAATTTTTCTAAATCTTTAGGCGCAAATGTGTTTGGCTAAATTTTTGGATTGATAATATCCCCAAAATTGTATTCGGCAATTTTTCAAAAATTTTTCTTAAAAGTTTTTCTCAACAATATAAAAGGGAAGAGGCTTGAAAATAAAACGTTTCCTTATAGAATGAATGGCAGCAAATTTTAATTCTCTTTCATAATTGTATAGAACAAAATACAAAATGAAAAGAAAAAATGTTATAAATTAGATTTTTAAAATAAAAAAAAAGAACGAACGAATGAATAAAACAAAAAAAATACAAAATTTAAGAACTTCACAACACTGGGTTCGATCTACCAGAAAAGCAACGAAAACAAAGTCAGTCTTGAATAAGTTAATAGTGTATTCGAATTAAAAGGAATGTAGACTGTACAAAAAACATGCGAATACAAATATATATATAATAGAAAATATTATTAAGCTGATTTCATTTTTTTCCAGATCGAAAAAATTGGTTGGTTATTTTTTTAAATTTTTTTTGTTTAGAGGAACCCATCGATGAACAGAGAGGTTATTATTTTATGGAAGTTAATCCTCAAAAGGACGCGTTTCTTTAATGCCATCAAATTTTCAAATTTAATTTTCGTCAACCTCCGCTTCTTGTTCCTCATCGAATTCAGCATCTTCGTCGGCAGTGGCTTCCTGGTATTGTTGGTATTCAGAGACTAAATCGTTCATGTTGGATTCGGCTTCCGTGAATTCCATTTCGTCCATACCTTCACCGGTGTACCAATGCAAGAAAGCTTTACGGCGGAACATAGCTGTGAATTGTTCGGAGATGCGCTTGAACAATTCTTGAATGGCGGTCGAGTTACCAATGAAGGTGGCGGACATCTTGAGACCTCTAGGCGGGATGTCGCAAACTGCAGTCTTGACGTTGTTGGGTATCCATTCGACGAAGTAACTGCTGTTCTTGTTTTGGATATTGAGCATCTGTTCGTCCACTTCTTTCATGGACATCCTACCTCTGAATACCGCGGCTACCGTGAGATACCTTCCGTGTCTGGGATCGCAAGCGGCCATCATATTTTTAGCGTCGAACATCTGTTGGGTAAGTTCAGGTACTGTTAGGGCTCTGTATTGTTGGCTACCTCTCGATGTTAATGGGGCGAAACCGGGCATGAAGAAGTGAAGACGCGGGAAGGGTACCATGTTTACAGCGAGTTTTCTAAGATCAGCGTTCAATTGACCTGGGAACCTAAGGCATGTCGTAACACCGGACATCGTAAGGGATACTAAGTGGTTCAAATCTCCGTATGTGGGCGTGGTAAGTTTCAATGTCCTAAAGCAGATATCGTAGAGAGCTTCGTTATCGATGCAGTATGTTTCGTCCGTATTTTCGACTAGCTGATGTACTGATAGGGTGGCATTGTAAGGTTCTACGACTGTATCTGAGACTTTTGGCGATGGTACTACTGAGTAAGTGTTCATTATCCTATCTGGGTATTCTTCTCTGATCTTCGAGATGAGTAACGTGCCCATACCCGAACCGGTACCGCCTCCTAACGAATGTGTCAGTTGGAATCCCTGCAGGCAATCGCATGATTCAGCTTCTTTTCGTACGACGTCTAAGACTGAATCGACCAATTCTGCGCCCTCTGTGTAATGACCTTTAGCCCAATTATTGCCTGCACCTGATTGGCCGAAAACGAAGTTATCCGGCCTGAAGATCTGTCCGAACGGACCAGATCTGACGGAGTCCATCGTGCCCGGTTCCAAATCGACCAGGATGGCACGTGGTACGTACTTGCCACCGGATGCTTCATTGTAGTATACGTTTATTCTTTCTAGTTGGAGGTCGGAATCGCCGTGGTATGCTCCGGTTGGGTCAATGCCGTGCTCATCGGAGATTATTTCCCAGAACTGTAATCAAGAAAAATCACGAATTTAATGACATTCAAAAATTATTTATATATTGGCGAAGACGCAATGATCCACTTTATACGGCCAGTGCAGTGTGCGTAAAACAGTATTTCAGACGAAGGCGCTAGCAATTCAAATACAAACCAATCAACTTTCGAAACTGTTATTTTTGAAAGTTTAGTCGAAAATTATTACCTTGAATATCCAAAATTTCGTTTGAAATGTCCAAAAATTTAAAAATTAAAAAAGGTTTCCGAAAGTTTAATTTGGTCTCGCCTCAGAATTAATTTTCTAAAATTTTTGACCAACTATTATACACTTGAAATAATTTCAGTCCATAATTTTTCTATTTTTAA
>ML217625.1:0-10477 GCA_004785975.1 Popillia japonica
AAAGAACGTTTTCATGATATTTTTGCTTCTTTTGCAGGTGCAGTTTCAACGGCGCAAAAGCTATCAAAAAATTTGTAAGATCTTTTCTGTAAGCATAAAATTTTCTACAAAAGCGTCTCGGAGAGTACTATTTTATTTGTTATAGTTTTCAAGTTATACTATTTACAAAGATGTGATAAGCGCTGATTTTATCTCTGTTCCACCTAGTCTAGTATTGCTCACGCATCCCAATTAAAATATTGCGATACCTCTATATATAATTAATAATATGATGATGAGTACCAATAATATGGCCGGCGAAAGTTTCAGCATCTAGGACAGGCGACTGTAACGCCTGAACAGATTAAGGCCTTGGCACCCAAACTAATCTTGGGATTCGTTAGGAACATCGGATTAGAAGGGTACTGAAAGAATGGGGTATTCACAATAGATCAACAGGTCGCAGTGAGGTGAGGTTATAGAGCCTGTACGACCCTTCTCCCCCTTCAAAATGAATGTAGGTGAATGTAAAAACTCGTCTTGACGCCATCTGTATTGTACGGGTTTTATCGAGAAACTTCAATATTAACGAACGCAGATTCTAAACACTCCTCTCAATCTGTGTTCATGTGTTCGTCGAACCGTGTTCAACGTGACGTCATAAGTTCATCGTCAAAACGAAAGCTTCCAAAACCATACGAACCGTGTTCGTCGCCAAAATACGCCTTGCAACAAAAATGCGAATTCGGACACAGCCTAAATTTTTCTTGCAGTGTTAGTCACTGATGTGCGTTCCTCTAACCTCTAAAGAATAGTCATTGTAGCATTAATTGAATGAATTTAGAGATTTGTTTTGGCGTCTTCCTCTGACTTTTAAGTTTACCAATAAGCTAGGTCGAATCATCTAACCTTGTGAACAACGTCCTTCTGCTGTTGCCCAGAAAATTGTGGTTGTTTCTCTATTGATGGGGTATCTTTTTGTAACTTTGCATTGACCATACCCTGACTGTGAAAAGTGGGCTTTTTCGCCGGAAAAGCATCCGTTCTTATTAAAAGACTCATGTGGACTTGCCTGTCATACCCAGAAGCTAAAGATGGAACTTGGCTCTTAGGGGAGGAAATTGTTGCGGAATAGAAAAACTGTCAATAGATTCCGAATCCAACTGGCGTGGTTTCAATTTGGATTTTGCTTTGTAATAACTAAAGTCTTCAAAATCTGATTTTTTTTTATTTGTTGTTTGAAACACAAGAAAGTCAGTCGTTTACAGTTGCTATATGTCCTTTGCCACAATTTACGGATTTAGCTTCTTGTAAGCATTTTCTCTTCGTAGAGGCCTCATGATTTCCACCGCAACTCAAACAACTTTTACTTCTTTGACACTGATACTTAGTATGTCTGAATCTCAGGCACTTGAGGCATTGTATCACTGGTGAGATGTAGCATTTACCATAAAATTGACATTTATGAATAAAAATATCTTTAATCTTATATCATTTACAAAATAGGGGACCTAGATCTTAGGGATCTCATGTTAAACTAAAACTTTTATTTAATTAGAAAATTAATTAAACTTATTCTTGAGGTCAAGAGTATAATGAGCGATGTAGATCCAGCAAAATCGGAAAAATTTGAGAAGCAAGTATTAGAATTGTGGGATAGAATATATCAAACGTGGATGACAACAGATCACAATGGCCCAAAAGTAACACAAGAGGCTGTACAACATTCGTGGGACAGGTTCGTCACAGATATCCAGAAATCGCCAGGTATAGTATACTTAAATGAAATTAAAAAAATTCACTACTCATCTACATTAATAAATTACAGAATTATTTAATTTCAACGGTATTATAGCTTTCCTCAAACAGAACATTGGTACCTTATTATCACTGCTAGAATCGATATGGAGTATCGTCAAAGGTAATATGGGCTTGCTGATTGGATCTTTCAGTGCTTTCATGTCAATTCTTCTGGGTGGAGGAACTGCAGTTCTGAACTTCATGTTAAATACTGTAGAACTGCCTAATTTATTCTGTTATTATTCTACTAACCCTATCACATTTCAGATAATTTTCTTAACGACATTATTTTATCTCCTAAGTTCAAGCAATTATTTATATAAACCCGTTGAAGTTATGTCAAATTTTTCGTCTAGCAGCAGTAGATTTGGCTTAGCATTCGGTGCTGCAATTAATGGTGTCTTTACGGCGTCTTTTAAAATGGTGGTATTCTACGGAATGTGGACGTGGTTTATACATAACCTATTCGGTGTTAAGATTGTGTACATTCCTACAGGTATGTGTGATTTCAAGGACAGTCAGTTTGTCTAATACAGGTAAATTCCGGTAACTCCATACACTACACTTTTGAATTAATTCGGGACGTGTTTCGGCAACGCGTGGGTCGCCATTATCAACCGAATAGCGAATGAGTGGACGACCTCCGTCGTCGAAACACTATGTAGTGTTTGGAGTTTACCGGAACTTACTTACATACATCGAACAGATATCTTAAAATATTCCTATTCTACATATTTGTTGAAAATTTTAGTTTTGGCGTCCGTGTTAGCCGCAGCTCCGTTTTTGGGAACATATTGGGCATGTTTCCCAGCAGTTTTAGATTTATGGCTGGCACAAGCGAAACCATTTTACGCGATTTTAATGGCGATATTTCAATTTTTACCGACATCTATAGTTGATACAACGATTTATGGAGAGATTAAAGGGTGAGTACTACAAATTTTTAAATCGACAAAAATAAAATCTGATGTTTCAGAGGTGGACATCCGTACTTAACAGGCCTAGCTATAGCGGGAGGGATATTTTGTCTGGGTATAGAGGGCGCAATTATCGGTCCTCTAATACTATGTGGATTATATGTTGCGATCGATTTATCGTCGAATCTATTTAAAGATTCTCCATCGGAGGAGTCGATTAGTTTACATCATCTGTCGAGGTAGTTTTGCTTCGAAATAAAAGCTGACATGCTCGAATTCTTAATGCTTTAGCATTCCTAAAACGCTTAAAGAAGTTGTTAACGTTAATATAGATATAATATTTATTCTAACGCACAATATCATGCATTTTAAAACTCACGTTCTATTATTTCATGCATAACGCATACGCCAAAACGATGTTTATTTATTTTTTAAAGCAAGTTGTTTATTTTGTATTTTATTTTTATATTATGCAAGTTAATTATATATATTTTACGACTGTTACTTGTTGTTTGATTCGAATACTTGGTAATAACAACTTAATTTGATTTGGGAAGTAAGCTTATTAATACAGCTTTTAAATAACATTGACATAATCGAAAAAAGTACTAACCATTGGAATTAATTCTTCTGCAAAAAAAGTTCTATAGTCGGAGCCAGTCGAAGCATTAATCGATTTGAGAATTTGGATGCAGGTAAATTCCGGTAACTCCAAACATCACAACTTTTAAATTAATTCGGGCACGTGTTCGTCGAGGTGTTGGTCGTCATTATCAACCGAATACCGAATGAGTGAAGATTTTTAAAACTAACGTTTAAATAGCATCCCTTCAACGAAGTATTTAAAAAAAATTATGTAAATTATAACCTAAAAAGAGAACCTCTTAGAAACTAAATAAAGTAGAAAACAGAGATCTATTCTGTTCTCTATTTCAGTTACTTTCTTGGGGTTGCCTTTTTTGTGACGGTTAACAATGATGAATTGCATTTGTCGTATGCGGAAAAATTGATGTTTGTGACGCAAGAGCTTCAACAGACGAAGTTATTTAATATCAAAATTCTACAACCAAGAAATACATTATAGGAACGCGTGTAAGAATAAAATCTCGAAAAATGAGTGATGTCCAAATAGTGATAAAAAAGATGTCCAAATAGTGATAAAAAAGAACTGAAAATTGTTAAAAGGAGAAGAATTGTTTCTACACAAAAGTCGACAGAGGATAACATTCAGATTACTCAGTTCTAATCCCACTATCCCGAAAAAGTATTGTTTACCAAAAATTCATAAACCCTGATCATCAGTAAGACCAATAATGGCGCATGTATCAACCCCCTACTTATATGTCCAAATGGCTGTCTAACGAAGTCGATCTTGCACATTTCAAAATTTTGTAAATAGAGTTAAGAACATTGAGTTGCTATTTACGTATGTATACCAGAAACTTTGAAAGATTGGTGGAATTATTGAAATACAAGTTGACGAGATTATAATCGTGGAGTATAAAAGATTAACCTCCTTGTGCATGTATCACAATCGATTCCAACGGTTCCAAGTTAATTAAATTAATTATTGCCAATTTATTTATGAGTGTCATGACTCATGAGTGTTTATGAGCAAGTTCGAAACTGACTTGAAGAACGAAAACGAATTTTCCCTAGAGTTTAGGTTAGGTACGTTGATGATATTTTCGCCGTGTTTGATACAGGATTTTCTCGAGAAATTAATTTCAAGCTTTGATTCTGTTAAATGCACGATAGAGCATGGCGTGAACAACGAACTTCCTTTTTTTAGATAGAACAAATTAGAAATTGACATATAGGGCTTGTTCTTTATTTCACCGGTGGAATTGATCGAATTGATGCCACCAAAAGCGTTCTGTTGCGACAAACTTCGTTCTTTTATTATCGTTTGCTTCCATCGACAAAAATCTCTGGTAGTTTGGTGGATATACAGGTACCGGCGGGCTCCTATTGTCACCCGACATTGCACGAACAAACGCGGCAAGTAATTGGGAGATAGGCGCGTAGATGGGCGGCTGTTCCTTTATCAGCCACTTCATCATCATATGCGGATATTTAACGTTTGCAAGTATGATAAATAATGTGTTATAGTTAGTTATAGTGAATAGATACTGCAGACTGCTCACAGTATATCGGGACAGTCACCCAGTAACTTCACGAGCTCGTGCAATATCGGAAATCGGGTGACCATAGAAGCCTGCCGGAACCGATATATTGAAGTGGGCGAAAATATTTAACTTCAAATTGTGTCTTCATGCATGACCTGAACGTAACCGGACGTGTTGATTTAAAAAAAAAAAAAAGATGTGTGCCTCCGAGGAAAAATTTAACATTGGGGTTAGGAACGTTTTTAAATTGAGCACTGGTGGGCCCACAAATAAAGTGTGACGTCATCAGCAGCAACAGTTCAACCATTGCCGCAATTCGCCATACCATTTAGTTGAATTTAAGAACAGGCCCATACAGAAAGGGAACCAACACAAATAGATTCCTTCCAGTTGATTCAACCCATTGTGATCAGCATAAAATGTTGCAATGCAATTAACTTCTTCTTCAATAGAGTAGTCAGGTTCTCGATAAATAAACGTAGATTCATTCGAATTCAAAAAGAATTACAGTATATTAAAAAGTGTTAATTTGTAATGGTCTCTCTATTGATGTCAATTGGGCGCTTAAAAAAGTCCAATAGAGAAAGGGCGTTAGAACCGTCACGATTTTAGTCATATCCGAAAATCGCAATAAATTTATTGTATTACATTTAACTCTGTTACAAAAGGACTGAACCGCATTCTCCAACAATATAGTCTAAATGTGTTACACATTTAATAACATATTAAAAAATCGTTTAGACAATTCCTAAAAACAAAGTAGAAACGAAACATAAGTCTGGAATTTACAAAATTGCATGTCAGGATTGTCATCAAGCTTATCTTGGATAAACTAAAAGATCAATTGAAACTAGATATCAAGAACATCAAGAATCATCTGCAGTAGCGCAACATTTTATTGAGAACGGACATAATTGAAAAGCATAGTCTAGAATTAGTAAAAGCCGTTAATTCCCTACAAGACTTTAAGGCAGGTGAAAGCCTGTACATAAGTAAATAGGAGAATCTAATGAACCGGGAACCAACAATTCCAGAAAGTTTTGTCTTGTTTAAAATCTAGATCAGTTTAGGCATGAATTTGTTTCGTTTTGCAAATACTTTGTAAAGGGGATGTTATTAAAATGCTAGTTTGTATTTTTTATTTGCATTCGATATTCGGTTGAAAATGACAACCCATGCGTCGCCGAAACATGTCCCGAATAAATTTGAAAGTTGTGGTGTTTGGAGTTACCGGAATTTATCTATATTAGGCAAGCCCACAGACCTTGCAATTAAATTAACACAGCTTTTAAATAAATTATTTATTAACACAAATATAAAGATATCTAAAAACCCCTAACACTTTCTATTGCTTTGGTTTCATCAACAGGTGACATTTTTCTGTATTCTAGAAATTCCATGGAAAATGTGCCGGTCCCTGATGATATCGTGCGCAAGGAAGTGGAATATCCCAATAATTCTGATAATGGTGCTTCTGCGTAAACAATCTAGGGAAAAAATAATATTACTAAGATGTATTCACGATAATATGACAATGTCAACCTTATTTGGTCCTCTTATCGATACATTATTTATAGATGCTCTTCTTCGGGATAAATCAGCTATTATAGAGGATACATGATCATTAGATACAGTAATTTCTAAACACATAATCGGTTCTAACACACACGTCCCTGATTCTTTCAATAACTAAAAAGAGAATTAAAGATAGCCAGTCCTTAGGTGAAGTTTAAAGTAGTAATTCTATTACTTTTTGTACACATTGAGTGGCAGTCGCTTCAATCACAAATTCCGACGTACCTTTCACGACGTTTAACATATGCAGCATAACACTAACATGTATGACCTGTAATTGTTTCAAGAAAATCATTGTGAATTCTTATTGAAAATACAACAATTAAGTACTTGGGATCCTAATTTTGGGCCGTGCATCAATCCAACTTCGATCCCACGTCTCACTGCTGCTAAATGTTTCGGAAATATGTTAGAGATATTGCTAGAAAATTCAGATTTTCGATCTAAAACCAGGATACTTGTCTCTTTGTTGCTTTCGTCGCTCTCTACTGGAATGACGCTTAACGAAATCGAAGCTACTTGTGTGGTATTGCTAAGTTTCATCTCCGTTGTTAGATCGCAAGATACCTTCTCTCTAGGCGCCTCACGGTAGGCTATTTGTAGTTTTCCGAGTTGTGTTTCGATCTTATACTCTTTTAATATCCGGTCTCTTATGATTTCTAAGTGTAGTTCTCCCATACCTATAATATACATACAACTTAACGGAATACCTGCTGCATCAAACGTTGGATAGGTGCATAACAAGAAAATGTTTTTTTAAGAATGTTCTTACCTCCCAAAATAATTTGACCAGTTTCAGTATCATGTGTTACCCTTAAGCTAGGATCTTCTCGTTGTAATTGAGACAGTGCTTGTTCAAGTGCAGCTTGTTTGGATAGAGTTGGTGGTTCGATTGAACAAAAAAATACAGCTTCCGGAATTCGAGGACCCTTCCCAAATAAAGCTGCCACATTCTCTTCACTAACCTTTTGTCTTGACGCTGTCTGTTGAAGTAGATTCTTTTTAGCGGAAGCTACAGAACTTGGCGAATTCGAGATTAGGTCCCCTGACTGGGTGTGCTACTTGAGAAATTAAGAAAACAGCAAATTTGCATCATAAATATGTTGAATATGAAATTGTACCTTTAAGCCGGTCACTGCTGCTATACAACCTTCACATAGTGTGTTAGTTTCCCGAAATTCATCCGCAAATGTTGAGTATAGTTTTGATGTTTGTTCTGCGAAATTTTTTGCTATATTATATATCTTCTGGCCTTTAACGAACTCGCCAGAATATATTCTGAAGAATGTTATAGCTCCTTTCTGTTTATCATGAATAATTTTAAATGCTCTTGCAGATAAAGTATCGCCAAAGCAGTTGTATGTGTTGTTTCTTGCTTGTGGGTCTGGCAGGTAAAGTAAGACCGCATCTAGTAGAGGTTCTATTCCAATGTTTTTATATGCACTACCGCAAAATACGGGTACTACAGTCTAAAATGCAGTTTTTGATTCAATTACAATTTAGTTCCACTACCTCATAAATATAACAGTAACAAGTGTTTTTAAGTAGTAATTAATTTTATTATATGTCTTTGTATTGTGTGAAAAACTTCAGTAATTTGCCAAATATTTAGTTTAGTTAATTTTGTAACGAATAATTAACATTACATTAATAAATATATACTTACTGCCTTATCAATCTATCATGCAGGTAAGTATTTACAAAACAGCAATAAGTTTATGTCTAAAAGTGACCTAATCGCTAACACATCTTAAGAACGGTTAACCTTTCAGAGGATTTTAAACAAAATGGAACCTCCTAACACACACATAAATCGAATTAATTGCTTTCACTAAGCGATTAATGGGACAATCTTTTTCGATATGGTTTCCCTTCTTAATAAAATGTTGCGGTACTGCGATAAGTACCACTTTCTTAACTTAGTCTTTTTTAAAATCTCCATTTATTTACCGGGTACCTAGCTAATCTGTTGACCGTGAAGTTAATTGTGAACATTTTATGTAGATTGCAATCAGAATGAATCGATTTGTGTTGGTAACTTTTCTGTAGATGTCAATTTCTAATTTGTTTTGTGCATTCCTAATAATTAGTCTCTAAAAAAGGAAGCCTCTTGCTCTGTCGTGAATTTAATACAATCGAACCCTGAATTTAAGGTATCCAGAAAACCTTGGCCATTAAGTTTTTAGGGCAAATGATAAAGAGGGTAATTGATACCCTGTGGTTCTTTTGAATTTCCTATTAAGAACGGACACCATACCGAAAAAGATTAATCGATTATTACAAATTTTTACAGACATCGTCCTGTCAAGTTCGCGAGTGAATGAGGTTTTAATAAAACACATCGATCTTTTTTGTGTACGTGTTAGTTCTTTTTTTAATTCCATCTCAAAAACAAGGTTACTTGATGTAATTGATACCCTTGATAACCAGCCACCCATTCAAGACGTTCACTCAAGCAGAATAAGTCCCATATTTCCAGAAAAAAAGCGCAATTATAACAGCTTAAATACTATTATAGAGAGTATTAGAAAACACATTATTGTCTTATTGATGCAATATCAAGAAAACTGTTATTTTGAAATATAAAAATTCTGTCTATCTAACTGGTGTCTGAAACATTCTCAGTGAAAAAATGTTTTACCTGTGCCAGCATTGTTGTTCTTAAAGAACACAGAATAACACTTGTTGGAATAGATGCATATGATGCAGAATTAATCACTTTTTCTGCTAAAGCGTCGTCATACTCTGTTAAGGTATCAATTATCTCACATCTAGCTTTCTGAGCAGCTTCCCATAGTTGACTGTCATTCTTTTTACTTAGAGTGGACTTTTGAAGAACCTTTGAGAACCAGTCATATTTTTCGAGTGTTAATATATCTACCAAACCTACAAAATTATAAATGCAATTATAAAACTGATAGTTAATTCAGATATTATTGCTTACCTGAAATTCTGTTTTCTTGCAGTAATGGAATTTGTAAAATTATCGGTTTCACATTTAATTTCTTTTCAATTGAATGACAACACATTTCAAAACTCGCATCGAGTCTATCCATTTTATTTACGAATACTATTTTTGGTAATTTATACCTGTTAGCTTGGTGCCATACTGTCTGTGTCTGTGCCTCAACACCTATATTTTTAATACAAATTTATAAACTCTACAACTATTAATATTACCTGCCGATGCATCTAATATAACTACAACACCGTCTAGTACATTTAACGTTTGCTCCACCTCCATTGTAAAATCTATATGTCCGGGAGTATCTATCAAGTTAATTTTATGATCTTTCCATGTGAATGTTACTGCAGCTGATTGTATAGTTATTCCTCGTTCCCTCTCTTGAACCATATAATCTGTTACAGTGTTACCTTTGTGGACTTCGCCCATTTGTTTAATGGATCCAGCATAATAAAGCATTCGTTCTGTTGTTGTCGTTTTTCCTATAATTCAAAACAATAACAATTCTTAATTCTATCAAAATACTTATCACATACCTGCATCGATATGGGCTAATATTCCTATATTACGTATTTTATTTATATCTCCATTTTTAACAAGCTTCTCAGTTGCATAACCACGAAAGATTATAGAGCTCTGTGGTTTATATATAATTCTTAAGATACTAAAACACATTTTTGTTGAATATCAACCATCATAACAAGATCCTAACCTAATCCCGGTATGTCAAATGTCAATTTAAAATGTTCTCAATCAGTACAGTATCACCAACAGCATCCAAGCATGAAAATCACTGGACATATATTTTACCCTATTTTACAATAAGAAACTAGGCAATTTGTAATATACAGTTGAATTTTTGGATCTTGTCCGTTACGTCATAAGTAATGTCAGGATGAATCAAATCATTGACAAATTGTGGCGGCATCTATGTTCAATCAACAAAACTAACACTTACTCGTAAATCCACTAAAAAGGTTTGTATTGAATATAGTTTTGAAAATACCATAGAAAAATAATATGTTTCCAAGATTAAAGTATCTCACACAAATTATCAGTCTGTATCGTTTTATTAATATTTACGCCGCACTATATTATATACAAAAAATTAA
>ML217625.1:15477-27120 GCA_004785975.1 Popillia japonica
TAAAACAAAACGAAAAGTCCTATAAGCCAAAATACCTTCAAACGTATTGAGCGCAGAGTAGATACGTTGTAAATATGAATGCAGCAATTACTGTAAATTCGAATTTTACTTTCTACCTGTTTATACCGCTTGCTATAGGTATACCCCTTCGCACCCCTTTCTCAACATTTGTCATTATGTCACGACCGTGCTATCTCATTTTGTATATTGCCGTCTTCTTTCATCGCGTAGTCTGATCGACAACTGATACTATTAGTTCCCTCTGTTATCCAATTTATTTGTAAATATACTGGTAAACACACACGCACACACCCGACGTTAGTTTAGGGTGTACTCGCCAGGAGTGAAAATAGAGCCTTAACACAATTGACACAATGTAATAGAAACTTATTTTATATATATTACGATATTACCGACTAATTTTGAAGAGTGCCCTCTAGAGACCAATAGATCAACCTGAATGAAGCTGAGTATCACGAAACGATATATCTCCACCTTGCTATCTATCTATCTTCATCACACTTCTATATAGCCAATACGAATAGTATCTAGGCGTATGTCTTCGTAACGCAACGACTCATATATCTTATTTACATTTCTTTCTAACGTACATTAAATATCGGCGATTAATGTTTTACGTACATCTTTGCTAAACTACATTGTTAATGACGTAACGGACAAGATCCAAGAATTCGACTGTATATATAAATAGTTTTAACAGCAGCATATTTCCATAAAAATCGATTTCTTTTTGTAGTTATTAAATTAAAATTGGTTGGCAGTACTAGAAAGTTACAGCCAGAAGTTAGTCACAGTTCCGACAGTTCGGGCTGTCATTTTTCATACTCTGTTATTTATTGTTTGTTAGAAATTTAAAAGAATAGGTAACCGATATTATTTTATTAATTTTTTTTATTATTTTAGTTTAATTATCTGTATTTGACAGGAATAAAATGTGCAATAAAAAAAATGAAATCACAATAGATATTAAAATTACAGATGTATTAACACCATTAACATGTGGTTTATTGGTAAATGAAATAATTAAATATTTAGTGTATCAAAAATCTCAAATACCTTATCCCTATAATTGGTTGCAAACGGTTGTTACAAGAAAAAGAAAAAGCATGGAATCGCATAGTCCTCAAACCACTAGTAATCTTTCAGTTGAACGTCATTATAAAGTTACGTCTGCAGCGTATGATATAGTAGAAGAAATTATGAATAACATTAAAACAGAGTTTAAAAATTCTATTCAATACATTAAGGAAGTTTTAATTATATTTGGAGCTACGCCATATACTCCGAAAGAAGTTTTTCGGATAAGTGTACCAGTATTGCAAGAAATCCATATTGAGGCAAATCATGTAAAATCTATGCAAAAAAGTCAACAAAAAATCTTAAGGTATATATCCATTAAATACATATTTATATTTTTATATAATTGAAAAATAAATGTAATATTTTGTGTTGCAGAGATTTGTTTTTATCACCAGATTGGTTAAAAGCAATGGAAAGTAACTTTCCAACGACAAATATGTATGTGATGTTAAAGAAACGTCAGGAAAATTGCCAAAAAGATGATTGTTTATTTACACTGATTTCCGATTATAGCATACCATCCCATTCTAATTGTGTGACAATTAATTTAGATTATAAAAATGAACCTAGCCATGTATGTTGCTCAAACTTAGCAGTATTTAATGATAGCTTAAATGGTAGTCATAAGAATCCGCAAATTTCAAATAAATCGATAGATTCTAATGAGTACTGGTA
The DNA here is from genome assembly GCA_004785975.1 of Popillia japonica. Lineage (NCBI taxonomy): Eukaryota > Metazoa > Arthropoda > Insecta > Coleoptera > Scarabaeidae > Popillia > Popillia japonica. Next base: position 17,254 of record ML217625.1, read on the forward strand.
TCAAGCAAAACATTATTTAAAGGGCTTTAAAGACTGTTACATCAATAAAGTATCCGCAACAGAGTTATTTTAGTAGTTTTACATCAAATAATATTATGGACGAATATCGCGGGAATATAATTTTTATATCTATGTATTTTTTACTTTTTATACTTTATTAAATAAAATGTACAAAGAGTAGGTGTATTTATATCTACATTTCAAACTAAAGCAGTTTGTTCACATTTAATTAGAAAACAATTTAACATCCTGTTCTCTTGGAGAGAAAATGTTTATTTTTATTCTCCTTTTATTTGCAGACAGCAAACATTCTAAATAGAAAGTTCTTATGCTTAACAATTCTAAAATTAATCTTACTATTTGTTTCATATTCAGAGATTATTCCGATAGATACGTAAATTTGCATTTATGATTATGAAAGATGCAATATCTTTGAAAATTTCGTTGCCGTACACTTTCGTAACAATACCGACCATGACCCTCGTCAAAACCTCCCAATTCCGTCTTTAAAAAGATTTGGAAACCGCACAAAATGGATACCACCGAATTTAGTGAAACGAGGCTGTATTTTGGTGTCATTAGAACTATGCCATTAGAGCACCCACCCTGAACGAATCTGAATGTCAAGAAGCGAGAACCTGACGAGCATACGATCTTTAGGGATGGTACTCGCACTACTGTATACCTTGTCTGTTCAATAGTAAGTAAAACTAACTAAACGACATGTATTCATGTTGAATCCGATTGGAAAAATTGAATTCTGTAGTTAGACCGAACTTGAATTCATAACTCCCCAAGAAACAACAACCTAAGTGTAGAGGTGCTGTCAAGACGACAACACAATTCGAACGAATTAATCGAAATCGAAAAACTTGGCATGAAAAGATACGAATAACATAACCTCACAAACCTCGTTAAACTTGGATACAAACTTCCCTCGAAAATATTCGTCGCTGTACATCTCGTTATGATACTGATCAAGAACCTCATCAAAACCTCACAATTTCGTCGTAAAAAAACTGAAAATTTTGGAAATCACGAGAAAAACCAAGAACCAAATTTAGTGAAGCGAATCACTAGAAGAAACGATACAATATATCCAACATGAATACATTTTTAGCAATAAATATGAAATAATTAGACTAAACGAGGTAGGTATACGAAAGTATGAGACTATCACTTCGATACTTGTATGGGCGTCAAGCACTCCCAACCCTTTGATAGGCCTCATACAGAGGTATTTTGGTGTCATTGGAACTTTGCCATTACAGCACCAATCCAGAACGAATCCGAATGTCAAATAAGAAGCGAGAACCTGACGGCCACACTAGCTCTAGGAATAGTACTCGCACTACCGTATACCTCGCCTGGCCAATAGTGCAGTGATTGAATGACATGTATTCATATTGAATCCGATCGGAAAAAAAACAGGTAGAAGATATCTGCATTGATAACACCGAAATACAACAATTTAAGTGTACGTGTTATCACGACGACAACACTATTAGAACTAAATAATCGAAATCGGAAAGTTTGGAACGAAAAAAAACACAAATAACATAATTTCAACAAACCGCAATTTACGTAGGTATGCGTCTGCTCGCAACAACAATACAACTCGAACTGAACGACTTCCGGAGATAATTACAAAACATATACGTAATTCAAGGTCATTCGTGACGTCAGGACATCCGGTGGACAATACATTAGTTATTACCGGTAAAACATCGATTAATTGGAGTTAATTAATCAAATAATTATCTCACGAATGTGCGGAGAATATTGTAGTGAGAAGAAACACGAATATTTTTATGTCAACGGATAACAATTCGACAATACTTCCGTCCGCAATAACGACCCAATTCAAACTAAGTGATATGTAAAAGTATATTTAATCACTTTGCTTAGTTCAAGGGTATAGTACTGACGTCAGTAAATTAAAAAGTCATTAAGATGTAGACATTTGTTTACGCTAAATGTGAATAAGTAAATAAATAAATATATGCAGGTGCTATATAAAAGGTAGTATGCAGGCTGTGTTTTATAGGGATTATTGTATACAGGCTGATTGATAGATGTATATCATTGTTATTAACGGAGCTGTATCGAGTGTGATAAATGTATAGATTGCAGGCTTTCCTGCAATATCATATCACGTGAACAAATTGTTTCATTCGATAAAAATAAAATTTACTTGGGTGGAAGTTAATTGTGTGCAAAATCTTAAAAAAACTCGCTATCATTTGAGGAAAGACTTTTAATTAAGAAGAAAGGAGGGTCTATGCCTCCTCTTCAAATAATCTAGCTTCCACAAGTAAAACTCGAACTTAAACAATAAAGTATTCAGTAAAAGTATATAGGAAAAATACAAGTGGATGTACAGATGGTCAGTAACAAATAAACTATTTTGTTTTACCTGTTTACTTTTTAAGATAGAGGTTACTGTGTGGAATGGTTAAGTGGTTTAAAGGACATCACAAGAATGCATGCGTGGATTTTGGTGTTCTAGGCAAAGTGGATACCTTTATGTGTTTATGTTTTGCTATGTTTGTTCAAATTTCAAGCGATCTTTGCTTTTCATTACCTTCTATAAATTTATTTTAGCAATGCTATTAACATTTTTGTGATAAACAACACCCAGTGTAATAATTGCAAATAATATACCGACTTGATATTGGATATCTTTTATTAAGAAATAATGTATTTCATATAATATAAGAACATAATAAAATCATATATCTATTTTAAGCAATTAACTAAAACTAATATGAGCTAAACACTTATCCTATTTAAAATTTTTCATGTGCATTTTGCATGTGTAAAAATACTAATAAACACTTATAAAGCTTAATTCTATTCAATTTTTGAGCAGTTTAAATAAATACCACTAATAAGATCAAGTTAGTAACTTTGGCTCCAATCCAGAACGTTAGTTACTTAAATTTTGATGATCATAACTAGTACATCCTTGCGGCAAATTTAGCTGGACTATCAGGCTTCTATAAATTGAAATAATGTATCACTACTTCTGAAGAAAATTAATTATATTAATGTTTACTTACTAAGAGTTTTGGCGATTTTGTGCCCGTTGTAGTGATTGTAGTTGGTTTAGTACTTGCTGTTTCAGTTTTTCCTTCATCTGCCATCACTATAATGAAAATGTATACATAACTCATTAAGATGTGATTAGATTCATATTAATATAGGAAATATAACTGAATTAGCTCGGAGATAATAGCATTATAACTTCAAAGTCGTATATATTTAACTTACTGACGTCTATAAGTTCAGCACTATTTCTAACCATTTTATCGTCTCTCAAATGCCTTACAGTAGGATCTAGACCTAAAAAAGATGATTGGCTACTTTGCTTTCTTTTATGGAAACAATAATGTGTAGTAGGAATAAAAAGAGCAGTAGTCGCTAGTTTTTCGAAGTTATCTAGCAAAGATATGCAGCGCAAGTCGAGAATTAGTTAATTAATTAATTAACGTTAAGTTTAACATTAGGAAAATAAAATTCTTTAAAAAGTAACTTACTTGAAGCATAAGGGCTTATTTCAGACTGTGATGCGTCTGTAAAAAGAAAATTATCGTTTAGTCAGTTGTGATTCGCACCAATTTAACAATACACATACAATTATCCAATATAGGTATAAATTTCTAAAAAATAATTATAAGAAGCAATATAACTTACACATGCTGGGAATGTACGGTGCGCTCCCTGGTGCTGATGAACCAGGTATTGTGCCTGCTACAATTATAAAACTTCATGTAGATATAAATTATTTAATTAAGACAAAATCAGAAAAATATGTTCGACAAAACCTATTAAGTTACTGCAACTAAAAAATGTATTTTTTTGAACTTTTTGGTAAAGGTAAATTTATAAATTTAATAGATTTTGCTTGCACATATTCACTTATTATTTATTGTTCGCTATCATTTTATAATTCTAGTTTGTGTAATAGAACTCAGTCAATATTTTGTATGAGAAGAAAATAGTTATATACCTAACACGTTCCCAAAATACACTAAGCATAATTTTTTTAATTTCTCAATTTTGCTTTTGCTTTATACACATGTTTTATGTCAATAAATCAAACAAACGATTAACGTCGTTTTGTTTTTTGTGTATGTGGCAGCAACGTTATCAAATAAAAGAATGACAGGATGATAAAAGAATGACAGGAAAGGAACAATGATCAGGAGGTCATTGTTCCTTTACACATTAAGTTTGCATTGATTAAACAGCTTGTAAATTACAAGAAAAAGAAGGCAATGTTTAACTTACAACAAATGATTTCAAGACCATAAAATTGTAGAGTACCACATATTCCTCAAAGTAGGAATGATGAATGATAGATTCCACCAAGACATTGCGGAAATGGAGAAACGATATCAATGTAGGTGAGATTCCGTCATGAGAGATAGTAGATTTTTTGGGTTTCTCATTTTCAAGATCTTTAACGTGTTAGAGCCTGCAGCATGGGTTTTTTTGAATAATGTTTGGGAACATTCATCAAAATAATAAAACCTACCACGATATCATGGCTAATTTGCTAGAACACCCTGAGAGTTGCACTATGCTGGTTATCAGAACATAGTGCAATCAGCTACAACGAGAAAGCTAACCTATTAGCAAAAAAGGTGGCCACCACTTCAGTTTTATTTATGGATCGGAGAAATTCTGTGGTATAGAGATGAGAAGAAAATCTTCCTGGTTTGAGACATTCCAAGGTATTCCTTGGAAATTTCAACAAGAAAGGAGGAAAGATCATGCTAGAACTAAGCAGACTAACGTGTCCTCACCGGTTCTCAAGCGTTGTTACATTGAGAGATATGGCAAGGATGGGTTTAAAACAGAATAGCGACTGCAAGCTCTGCGGGGTGGAAGATGAAATACCTGACACCAAACTGCCAACTGAATCCGTGTCAACCAACTCATCAAAAACTTATAAACGAAGGATAAATACCTCCTTTGAAACCATCACAGCTATTGCAGTTTATTAAAGCTCATAGACTGGATGGGGAGCTAAAAGTGTATTAAAACATAAGTTTCTTAAAGTTAATATAAGGAAGCACAATAGACCAATAGGTTGCAGCGCAATAGTAGACTTAGATTAAATTTTAAATGTTAATCTTAATGTAGAACACCATAAAAAGGTAAAGTGCCAAATGTCGCTTAAAGTCTGTGGGGGAGACAAGAGTCAACATAAAAGGAATAAATAATTTTGATATATCAGCAATCTTTCTTTGCCTGCAGATAAGTATTGTTAGAAAATTATTTTTGAATTTAAATTTGATGCGATATTATAGGATAGAGGATAAAAATCCAAAATGTGGAGTTGCGTGTTACTCGTGTTAGATTAAGGTTATGTTAGAATTTTTGGCGGGAAAATCAAGTACAATGTGATGCTAGTGAACAAAATAAAACAGTAAGTAAGGAACGGAAGTACCTAATGGTAAAGCCAATGAAAATGATGTAAACAGTAATGGACAAATTAATCAGCTAATAGTGACAATAATTCAAAATTTATTGCAACAAAATACCCAAAGGTTGCAGATGTTCCAGTTATTTCAGCAGAACCAGTCATCGAATTTGAGTGAAGTTTCGAACTCTAACGTAATTCCGCATTTATCCAAAACAATTAATGTGACTTTGATGGTGAGAAAAGACCAAAATAATGCTAAGGCGTGGATACAGAAAATTATAAATACTTCTACGTTGTACGAGAGACAGAACGCATTTGTTTATCAAACAGCACAAATACATACGACAGGAGCTGCAAAACACTGGTTAAATACTTACATAGTACATATAAAATACATAAATAAAATAAATAAATACTTACGTAGTACATAGTACATACTTGTTAGTAGATTCACTGAAATAGCGTAGTGAAAAGAATTTAGGTATATGTAGGTTTGTAATACTTTGTCGGCTAGTGCTATCGATAAATTAGTTCCGACAATGTACCTACAAATTTTTCTGATAAGTGCAATAAAATAAAATTGCAATTTAAAGTGTTATCAGTGTATTTTTGGAACACGTTAAGGTAGTTTTAACAACTTTCAGCATCAATATTCAGTCAAATTTCGTTAATATCGACATTTTTAGTATTTGTATGTTGTGTAATGTATTGAACTTAACAAACCCAAGTTAGTTGTCAGCAGATATTTAAATTTTAACGGAAAGAATTGCTGCTATACAATTGCTGTACTAGTAATTTATCAATTCCACTTCTCTGAATGTAATTTTTAAGCAATTTAGGTAGCAGTACTACAATTCTCTAAAATTGTACACTTACACATATTAAACTATTGAATCTTCAAGATTGTCTTACTTGGCAATGTGGTCAGATCGTCGTCCTCTAATGACCCATCATCATTCATTTCTTTTATAGTCATGAATACATCCGTAGCATTGACGGTTTCGATCTTAACCAATCTAGGTTCGATAAGTGTTGATGGCGGTTGTGTAATGCTGTTTGTGATAGGTAGTGTTTGTGCGTCATAATCATCGTTTTGTGTGAGATTTGAAAAGAGCTTACTTAAGTCGGGTACTTCCACGTCCTGTTGGACCACGAAGTGATTATCGTAAGCTGATGGTTGATAACCTACACCGCTTAAAGGTATCGGCTCATAACCACCACCGCTAGGGAATCCGTATCCACCAAGACCAGCGCCGCTACCACCACCATAATATGGTGGGCAAGTACCCAACTGCATACAATTAGGTGTAGAGCCGAAAGGACGATAAGCTGGCGCTTGCGGTACGTACGGACCCACTCCATATCCACCATCATCGTAACAGCTCGACGGACAATTGGTTGGTCTCGCTGAATTGGTGGCGTAATGCTCGTAACATCCCTCGCAATTAGAAGTAGGTATATTGCACGAAACGTAAGGCCATTCGGCTTTGTAGGCGCATCTCGGTTGCGGTTGCGGGATATAGATGACTTGATTATGGCAATCCGGTGGTCCGACATCACGTTGGTCGCAAACTTGATGAGGCTGAGCGTGCATTATGTTCGCCCTGCAAATGTTACCGCATACCCTTTTTCTGAGATGGTAGCATCTCATAAATGGAAATTCTCTGGTCGGTGTGCATTGCCTGGGGCTAACCACCTGGCAGCATCGTTGGCTTCCTCCTGACGTTCCATTGGATCCAAGGTCGCTGGTGTTGATAGTAATGTTATTGATGTTATCGGTTCTTAAGTTAATTGGCACGTCAATAATGTTGGTGTTGTTGATTTTGTTGTGTAAGTTGATTATTGTTGTTATGTTGGGCGCCTGAACTGCCGAGCCTGTCTGTGTATGGTGGACAACGGTCTCCTGAAAATAAATATATGTGAATTAGGGGATATTTAGGTACATAGGTTGTATAAGAGTAATTTAAGGTTTACTAAAGGTGAAGGTTTCAAGTAAAATAAGCATTTTCTAAACGAAAAAACTCCCTTGCTACATTGCCATCTATCTTAGTGCTTCAACGTTATGGGTCGGATAGAAAGTGATGCAACTGATCTGGTACTTTGTAAAGTCTTTAAATAAACCAATCTAAAAACTAATGAATGATATTAGAAGAGTAATGTCCCAATAAGGCACTGTGAGTGATGTCTACTGTAGGTGGAAGGATAAGAAAAAACTTGACAGCGAAAGAACTTTTCAATCACTATTACGTCATCATCAACCGTGATTTTTTTAGGTGTGACCAGATCAAACGATCTTGTAAACCTGACTAAATCGAACAAATATGTGGAAGTTATCGTTTGTGACGGCCGCCAAAAATGTCCAAAGCACCATAGAAGTTAAAAAATATCAGTAAAAGTCCTGATTGAACTCAAATCACAACTATTGATTGTTTGACGATTCGGGTGAAATAGGACTCCTTCGATGGAATTGCTTCCAAGTCTATTTCATCAATTTCTAGCTAAAACTGGCAGTCAGGTGCTCTCTGTTGACCGTTACCATTTCTATCTTTGAAAAATTATGTACTAAAACTGCAGCAATTTTGTAAACCGTCCGAAAGAGTTACAGCAAGTTTATGATCCGAAAAGACGGTGTTTATAGTAAGATCAACGTCAATTTTGATGTAAATCATGAAACAGAAAGGTGATAACCAAACCAAACCTTCGGGAGAACTACTTCTGCACTAACACTGTCCTAGTGCGGCGTCATTTGACGTAATCACTGAATCCGCATTCGGTCAGGGCACATATGAACAGCATGTAATAACTTCACATTGCACTAGAACTGGACTCGTACATTTTGAGAGGTCCAGTTTTTAGCATTCAAGGTCAAATATAGTTACGCACCAACTTTACGCATCGTCACTTCTACGTAAAACTGCACTATTTTCCCAATGGAAAACGTACAATTCTTGCTCGGTGCTAGTGCTTGGCCGATAGGAACAGCCAGCACTGACTCAGGTGCACATTTAGTGGAAGTTGTGATGGAATAATTTGAGATTTTTAGACAGAATCTTGCTGTGGCTCCTGATTTCGTAAGAAGTACCTTTTGGTACAAAGAATGCGCGATTTTTGGGATTCCAACTACTAGTCGGTAAGAAATTTTCTCAGCGTTCAGAATATATACAGAGTGCCCATTTTTCGAGCGCAAGCATATATGTATGTGTATGTACATATTAAGAGATAGGAGATTGGAAAAATTAGAGCAAAGTTACACATTTGGGAGAGGAAAAATATGCTGGCGAGAAACCAAAAATTTTCATGGATTGGTCATATTTTTAAAAACGTAAAGTTCAAAATACCACGTTTTTTAAAAAATCTCAGCAACCCACGAAAATTTTTAAGTTTCTCGGCGGCATATTTTGTCTCCCCCAAATGCGCAACTTTGCTCTAATTTAATCGATCTCGTATCTCCTATTATAGCCGAGTTCTCCATGGTTGCACTCGAGAAACTGGCACCCCGTATAAGTTGCATTTAGAAACATCTCTTCTTCTGACTAAAAATTTGAACAAACCGAAAAAAGTGCTAGGATTCAAGACGCTTAGCACCCACATGCGTAGAAGCACCACCAACCTCGATTTTGAGATGATATTCGTACTCTATGGGACTTAAATAGGAGGAAAAGGGGGCTTTCCACGGAAATGCAGAGGGAAAGGTTTTAGGATTTGGGATACTTGCTGCTAGGAATAGGATGCGGATTTTTGACAATTTTCGAAAGGCGTTCGATTTCGTTCAAATTTTGGATATACTCATATGTAATTGACCATCCTAAATACAACAAAAGTGTCAGATTTGGACTAAAGGTTGTTTTACCAAAGAATATATCAATAGCAGCTAGGATCTTAAATCTTAGCACCTCATTCAGGTTTTCCAAATTGCAATATTCTCAATGAACAGCATCTTTCAAGTAAAGCGGGGTTCACACCTACGCATTTTAATGCTATGCACACTATGAATGCCTAGTGCATTTTTTCATGTTGCATCGAAATGCATAGCTTTAGAACATGTTCTATTTTTCTGCATTTCTTGATGCATTTCTAGTGCATTGTCTAGGAATATTTCAACAGCGATTGACTACCAACTCTTGTTTGGATTTACTTGGAGGTTATTGTATATTTTTCATTACTGTGTATAGCATGTATAATACTGGTACATCTCATTTCAATGTATATATTTTCATTTATGCATATAAATATATAATTAAAAAATTGCCACATGTCAGAGGATAACAAAGTTTTCAGTTGGACACGAGAAATGTTGGCCAAAAAGTAATTCTCTGCCAGTACATGTTAGTGTGATTTTTAATGCATGCATCAGAATGCGTTAATGTGAACAAATTGGCATTTTTAAAGCAGGCATGAAGAAATGCATTACATTTTGCATTTTTTGATGCCGC
>SMLS01061571.1:0-48353 GCA_004785975.1 Popillia japonica
AAAAAAAAATGTATCTAGACAATATATTTATTTTATTCAGTTCTACAATCGCTTAAAGCTTATTGGTGTTTGTTAGAGTCACCCAGTAAGAACTTTATTTTTTAAATTTAAGGTATTACGTCAATTAAAGAATTTTTTTAAAGAAATAGGCGAAGCAGATTTAAATATGTAACACTCAAACAAATCTTTCGCATTAAAATTTGCACTAATATAACTCTCGTCTTAATAAATGAGGACAGGTCCCTCCTACACATGCTTTACGTTACATAGTTCACTTTTTTTTAATTAGACAACACTTTCATAATCTCAAAACAAAATTGCATCACAACATGCAAGTATGTACAGTCTGTTTCAAATTAAATGCGAAGCGAGGATGTTGTGTGCAGTTACCCGGTTCGCGGTGCTGCATTGTGGGTGATCTATACTTTTTCATACATAGTGATGCGTAGTTCACGATTTCTGGCGTCTAACATTCACATAATATCTCAATTTATACTTTAGCTATATTGGTTTTTATTGTTTTAAATGCAATATATATAATTGTCGTCATTTATAATGAATCAAAACATCGTTATCGATAGAACACAAAGTATTGTAATATATATCGTGTAACTACACGTATTTGCAGGTAAACTTGAAAACTAAATACGTTCTTGGTTAATAAAAGTAGAAAAAGCGGTTTTCGGACATATGAATACATTTCATGGTATGTAGATGTAATATAATCTTGTCTGTAGTCTCATTATTATAATTTCAAATACTACGTAATACCGTTGATTTGTAATACATTTGATTGTCGTAACGATCGAACAGAGCATTATAGAGCTTCTCCGATGGAAAACGTGTGTTATTATTTATTATTAAGTATTAAAATTAAACATATTGTGTGTTAACAGATGTGTCTGTTAACAGGTAGTCGTCTCCTGGAGTAGCTTGCTTAAATGCGAAATGATATTGTATTAGAAAAATAGCATGCGGATATTTCAATTGAGAATCGCTGACACGTCATCCTTTAAAATCTCGAGTACCTAAATAGTTGCTTCTTTCTGGTTACACACAAAAGAATGCTTGCGTAGCATTTTCATATTATATAGACATGCTATTATTTTAAAATGGTGCTGAGAATTGCTATCTTTAATAATCAAATTAGTCGTTTGATGTGTTTGTATATTGACTAAATAATGAGATGAAGCTTTAAAAATAATATTATATAATATAATAATATTTGGGGATAAATATTTGGGGATAAGCCCCATACAAAAATGTGTATGGAATTATATATTATGTTAAACAAGAATAATTGTTTTTGTATTTAAAACTCCGGATCATGCAATTATATAAGTGTATGTGTGCAGTACTATTCGCTTTTAATTTTAGAGAAAATTATAAATAATAGATCTCGAATGTATCTATTCGGCTACTCTAAGGATTTATTTCGCATTAATGGTAAACAAAACCAATTATGTCACACATGATAAAGATACTCTTCACTCTTGTGACACAATATACCTTTGTTTACCACAAACAATTTGATTATTGATTGCATAGTGTTTTAGATGTTATTTAGAAATAGAACGGGTTTAATTTGGTATTTCCCCGATTTTAACACTTTGATCCGAAAGCTTGAAGGAAATCTAACTGCAGATAAACTTTATTTATCTGCCTGAAATAGTACTTGCGGCGTCTTATATAATATTTGTGGCAGATGTAAATTGGAGACAGAAGATTCTATATTGTTCACTTAATACCATATTTGAACATAAAGTTTCCACTACTGTTATATTTTTATGCAGCAGTGCGTTTCATTTTCCTTTATCTTCTGCCGAAATATCTTTTTATCGGGAAAGACGCGGCATTGTTTTTCGTCTGCTAATTAATTAAAAGGCTGAATTTAACACCTGAATTTCTACATCTTAAGAAAAAATAGTAAAACTCTGCGTTCTGGAAACTTTATGTTCAAATATGGTATTAAGTGAACAATATAGAATCTTCCGTCTCCAATTTACATCTGCCACAGATATTACAAAGACGCCGCAACTACTATTTTAGGTAGATTAACGTTTATCTGCAGCAGTAAGATTTCCTTCAAGCTTTCCGATCAAAGTGTTAAAATCAGGGAAATACCAAATTAAAGCCGTTCTATTTCTAAATAACATCTAAAACACTACGCAATCAATAATCATATTGTTTGTGGTAAACAAAGGTATATTGTGTCACAAGAGTGGAGAGTATCATCATGTGTGACATAATTGGTTTTGTTTACCATTAATGCGAAATAAATCCTCAGAGTAACTGAATAGATACATTCGAGATCTATTATTTATAATTTTCTCTAAAATTAAATGCGAATAGTACTGCACACATACACTTATATAATTGCATGATCCGGAGGTTTAATCAAATACAAAAACAATTATTCTTGTTTAACATAATATATAATTCCATAAACACTTTTGTATGGAGCTTATCCGCAAATATTATTATAATATATTATAATATTATTTTTAAAGCTTCATCTCATTATTTAGTCAACATACAAAGACATCAAACGACTAATTTGATTATTAAAGATAGCAATTCTCAGCACCAATTTAAAATAATAGCATGTCTATATAATATGAAAATGCTACGCAAGCATTCTTTTGTGCGTAACCAGAAAGAAGCAACTATTTAGGTACTCGAGATTTTAAAGGATGACGTGTCAGCGATTCTCAATTGAAATATCCGCATGCTATTTTTCTAATACAATATCATTCCGCATTTAAGCAAGCTACTCCAGGAGACCACTATCTCTTAACAGATACCTACACAATATACATATTTAATTTTAATACTTAATAATAAATAATAACACACGTTTTCCATCGGAGAAGCTCTATAATGCTCTGTTCGATCGTTACGACAATCAAACGTATTACAAATCAACGGTGTTACGTAGTATTTGAAATTATAATCATGAAACTACAGACAAGACTATATTACATATACCATGAAATGTATTCATATATCCGAAAACCACTTTTTCTACTTTTATTAACCAAGAACGTATTTAGTTTCCAAGTTTACCTGCAAATACGTGTAGTTACACGATATATTTTACAATACTTTGTGTTCTATCGATAACGATGTTTTGATTCATTATAAATGACGACAATTATATATATTGCATTTAAAATAATAAAAACCAATATAGCTAAAGTATAAATTGAGATATTACGTGAATGTTAGACGCCAAAAATCGTGAACTACGCATCACTATGTATAAAAATGTATAGATCACCCACAATACAGCACCGCGAACCGGGTAGCTGCACACAACATCCTCGATTCGCATTTAATTTGAAACAGACTGTACTACATAAGTTTAATTAAAAGCGTCATTAAGACTAGGAGTACTTTCTAGTCACTAGATAAGATAATGAACTTCTCTTTGTCAAATTAATTTAGTATAGAGCTTGCTGGATATAAATTCACGCAAAAATCAAATGTTTATTGGTATAAAAGCCGAAAACGTGCAAAAACAATATTAATTAAATGCATGAGCATGTTTAAAACTACCCCCTCTTTATTCAACCTTAAATTTAGTGTATTAATATATTTTTGCATCTCTTTTCTGTTACAAGTATGTTTTGTATTTGTTAACAATAAAGTATGCCTATATAAAATACTAATAAAATAATCCTTCCCACTATATTAAATAGAAACGAATAAATGCATGCTCATAACAACGAAATAGTCTTGATAAAATATAGCCAACATTATTTAAAGGCAGGAAATATTCTGCTTTAATAGTCCCACCAATTCCAGGTCCAATACCGGACCCACTCTTGAATTGGATTACTGAACTGAGTAACGTCTCGGCCGACCAGAGATGGGTTCTTCTGACGAATTTGAAAGCCGCAGCCGCCTATCAGTTCAGGGTCAGCGCTGTGAATGGAGTAGGAGAAGGCGACCCTTCAATGCCGAGTAATCAAGTCATGTTACCGCAAGAAGGTAGGTCTACAATTAATCGAAAATGTAGCTCGTAACATGCTAAAACAATGTAAATATGAATGGTAAATTGTGCTGGCTTTCTTGCATCATACAGGAAACTCAAATGAAATTGTTTTTCAAGGTACACTTAAGTGTTTTATTACTGTTTATATCTAATAATTTAAACTTTCCTTAGTGGTTCTTCTTGTCTTTTTTACTATTACTGTCTCTTCAATGTGTTTGAAAGTTAGGCAAAAATTTTAATTTGTTTCATGATGTGTAATCACTTTCTATGATTCTGGGATTTTTTGCAAAAACCGTTTACATACTGCTACAACTTTTTACCCTTATATTATTTTGCTTAAATTTTACACAATAAAACAAAAATAATTTCGATTTTAGAATTTGAAAATAGAGACTTCTACTGAACGGTTTATGTAAAATATTCTATATCACGAAAACAAACCAATCAATGTGTCGTTAATGCACCATGAAAAATCTCTGCAATATCCAATGTTCAAAAAATAATGGGCGTCTTATTCAATAAGATGTTTTCTATTCTTTTCCCTTTCTATATCCGCATGATCAACGCCTACTGTACCCGTAATAAAAGTTTACGATTAAATTAATATAATAATCTGTTTTACAGCTCCCTCTGGCCCACCCGTCGGATTTGTTGGATCTGCAAGAAGTTCTTCAGAAATTATCACTCAATGGCAACCACCATTAGAAGAACACAGGAACGGCCAAATCTTAGGATATATAATTCGTTACAGACTCTACGGATATAATGATAGCCCGTGGACAATCAGAAATATTACAAATGAGGTGAAATATTAAAACAAAATAATGAACGCAAAATTTTTTACTTTATATTGTAGGCCCAAAGAAATTATCTTATAACCGATTTGATTACCTGGAAAGATTATGTTGTGCAGATAGCAGCTTATAACAACAAAGGTGAAGGAAAATATACCGAGGGTGCAAAAATAAAAACAAAAGAAGGTGTCCCAGAAGCTCCTCCTATCATAGAAGATGTGACAGCTTTAAATTCAACTGCTGTACAAATAGCATGGACACCTCCAGATCCGCAAAAAATAAATGGTATCAATCAAGGATATAAGTTACAAGCATGGAAATATGATGCTGCTAAGCAAAAGCATGTGGAAGCTCGACGAATAACTGTTCATCCCAATTTGTTGGATCCGTTAGCGCAACAAACTGCAATTCTTACGGGTCTAGAAAAATTTACCGACTACAATGTAACGGTATTATGTTTTACAGACCCAGGCGATGGAGAAATAAGTGAATTTAGCCCTGTCAAAACCTTAGAGGACGGTAAGTATAAATCTAACCGATTGTATAAGTATACCTACATAAGTTTACGTATTCTTCTAGTACCTGACGAAGTATCTAGCCTACAATTCGATGAAGTGAGCGATAGAGCAGTAAAAGTAATTTGGTCGGCACCCAAACAAACCAATGGAATCTTAAGAGGGTATCAAGTAATCTACGAAGCTAAAGACCAGCCACAAACAAAAAAAATTCAAAATTTAACATCAAATACCACTAGTATGAAAGTTACGCATCTACAAGCAACAACTCATTATCGTTTCGAAGTCAGTGCATGGACAAGCAAAGGTCATGGACCGCCTAAAATCGCCATTATCCAATCAGGAGTTGAACCGGTTTTGCCACATCCTCCTTCGAAATTAGCGCTCTCAAATATCGAAGCGTTCTCTGTTGTGCTACAATTCACTCCGGGTTTCGATGGAAACTCTTCGATTACTAAGTGGACTGTTGAAGCACAAACTGCAAGAAATTCAACGTGGTTTACTTTAAACGAAATATCTGACCCTGATGCAACAACTATTACCGTGACTGGATTGGTTCCTTTTACTTTATACAGATTAAGATTAATAGCCAATAATGTTGTTGGACCTTCAGAACCTTCAGAGCCTACCAAAGAATTTCAGACTATTCAAGCTCCACCATCACATCCGCCTAAAAATGTTACTGTTAGAGCTATGAGTGCAACTGAGTTAAGAGTCAGATGGATCGTAAGTGTCTTATTTAGTTATTTAATTTATTAACTTTTTGTGAAAAAATATAACTCCAATAGAAACATATAAATATCGTTATTTAGCCCCTGCAACAAGTAGAATGGTTCGGAAATCCACGAGGCTACAACATCACTTATACAGAACTAAGAACAGGCACATCCAAAAGCGAAAGTATCGAAGATCCCACAGCAAACTCACATATTGTTGCAGGTCTAGAAGAATACGCCCTCTATGAAATTATGATGCAAGCATATAATGACGTAGGAAGTTCTTCGCCGAGTGCACAAGCATTAGAAAGGACAAGAGAATCAGGTATTATAGCCTTATACTTGCGCAGGAATCTTTTCTAATTCTAATTTCGATTTAGTACCATCATTTGGACCATTGAATGTAGAGGCTAACGCAACATCTTCCACAACTATAGTAGTACGTTGGGGTGATGTACCAAAAGAACATCAAAATGGTTTAATAGAAGGTTTTAAAGTCTATTATGGAGCTGACACGAGGTCACTAGTGCAATTTAAGTTCATCCCAGGAAATACAACATTTACTACCACCTTAACGGAACTTAGGAAGTTTGTTTTATATCATATTCAAGTGTTGGCTTACACAAGATTAGGCGATGGCGTTCCTAGTACACCACCTGTTAGAGTTCAAACGTTCGAAGATGGTAATGTTCTTTATTATTATGATCACCTATAGTTTTCTATATATTTTTTGTTTACTGCAGTTCCGGGTGCACCTTCCAATGTATCTTTTCCCGATGTATCATTCACTTCAGCTAGAATCATTTGGGATGTACCGGAAGAACCCAATGGCGAAATTTTGGCATATAAAGTTACATATCAACTTAATAACTCTTTTACTAATAATAAATATTCTAAAGAATTTTTACCAACAGATAGAACATTTAGGTATAGAATATTTGATGTCTATTCATACAGAGCATTTACACTAGTATTTTTTACAGAGCGACACAATTAGAATCCGAACGGTATTACTTATTTTCCGTAACGGCGCAAACTCGTTTAGGCTGGGGAAAAACTGCGCATGTTTTAGTCTTTACGACGAACAATAGAGAGCCGCCACAACATCCATCTGCGCCGCAAATCAGCCATAGTCAGATACAAAGCAAACAAATTACATTTAGTTGGACGCCGGGAAGAGATGGTTTTGCTCCTTTAAGGTATACTTGAATAATTAGAAAGCTAAACAGCAACGATACATTCGAGTTACGACTCTTGTTCTTTTATTTTACCTGTATAATTTGCGTAATGAAACTTATGTTTTACTTATCGATTTACTTTAGATACTACACCGTTCAGAAAATGGAGAATAATGGGCCATGGCAATCACTTCCGGAACGTGTAGATCCACAGCTAACTTCGTACACAGTCACTGAGTTAAAACCGTTTACATCGTATAAGTTTCGAATTCAAGCCACCAACGATATAGGCCCAAGTAGTTTTAGCCCAGAATCTGTCGAAGTTAGGACTTATCCTGCAGGTCTGTCAATTTTTTTAACAAATCTCATCAGTAAATAAGAATTATAATTTTATAGCGCCTAGCAAAGGTGTAAATAATGTAAAAGTTGTTCCAATAACAACAACAAGTGTTGAAGTGTACTGGGAATCCATCGAAGAACAATTTTGGAGTGGTGATGTTAGTACTGGGGGGTATAGAGTGATATTCCAGCCGGTATCCGATTTTCCAACAGCTTTACAAGCAACTCCAAAGGAAGAAATAATGGGTATTAGGGTAATATAGTGCCCACCACTATAGAACAGGAAAACATTTAAATTTCTGTTTTTACATAGGCCAGCAAAATGGTATTAACTGAATTACTTCAGGATAGAAATTATGAAATCGTAGTGGTTCCGTTCAATTCGCAAGGTGAAGGTCCAGCCAGTCCACCGTCAACGGTTTATGTAGGAGAAGCCGTGCCAACAGGTGAACCTAGAGGTTTGGAAGGTGAAGCTGTCTCTTCAACTGAAGTTCGATTGCGATGGAAACCCCCACAACAAAAGATGCAAAATGGAGAACTACTAGGATATAAAGTATGTTGCTTTACTAAAATATGGACTCCTTCAGCAAATAATGATAACAATAGATTTCACGGTGTGCCTATTGCTATATACAGTGATTTCCTAGGCATTCTTCTTGGTTATCTGTTCAGAGACTGACACTCTTCAACATCCAACCACTTTATTACATTGGGAGTAATATTTTTCTCGGTTTAATAAACTTCTCTCCCGTTGAATAATTATTTCACTAAAACATTTTACCTTTTTTAAAATAGATTTCCAGTTTTTTTTGCTTGCAAATAGAAATATATCTTAAAGTATTTAGAAAGCATAATATAACCATATTTATGAATTGCTATTATAACTTGTATAACTCATCTTCTACTTTTACTCTTAGATATTTTACTTGGTAATAAACTCACCCCAAGAGATTCCACCGGATAAGAAGATAGAAGAGGAAATCGAAGTCGTTCCCGCAACTTCCATATCTCACAGCCTTGTGTTTCTGGATAAATACACAGAATATCGCATAGAAATTCTAGCTTTCAATCCAGCGGGCGATGGACCACGTTCTCGCCCATTAATTTTAAGAACCTTGCAAGGACTACCGAGTGCACCAATTGGTTTAACCTTCATTGATATTACGATGAACAGTTTAAACGTATCCTGGGAACCGCCGAAAATGAGAAACGGCGAAATTATTGGATATATAGTGACATATGAGACAACAGAACAAAATGAAAGTAAGAATTAATTTTAAGTATTTGCCTTAATTTACAATTAATTGTTTTGACTTAGGGTTTAGTAAACAAGTTAAACAGAAGGTTACTTCAACTAGTTTATACGTCCAGTCCTTAGAGGAAGAAATTACATACACGTTCACAGTGCGAGCTCAAACTTTAGATTACGGACCCGCAATATCGAGCAATGTGACTACCGGACCACAAGAAGGTTCGCCAAGTACTCCAAAAGAATTAACGCTTGTAAAAACTTTATCTAATATTGAGCTCCATTGGTTAAATGGATTGTCGGGAAAAGGTCCAATATTAGGTTATTACATTGAATCTAGGCGAAAAGGTTAGTTCATAGTTATACTTTATCTTTCTGCGTTTCTATATGAATATTAGAATTATTTTTGACATATTTACTGTTTTGACCGTACTGTTTTATTTTTTTGTATTTCTAGAACATCATTTTATTTTGTAGAATAAATTTTATTTAAGTACTATTTTTAGTTCCGTTTGCAGATGATATGCGTTGGCAGACAGTAGTAAAGACCACCAACGGCCCTCTACAGGATTTCACGATTTCATACCAAAGTCTACTTCCATCGACTTCGTACAATTTTCGCGTAATACCGTACAATAAATTTGGCATCAGTTATCCAGCATATTCTGATGAAGCGATATTAACACCGTCAAAGCTGTACTTAGAATACGGATATTTGCAGCACAAACCGTTTTATCGACAAACATGGTTTATGGTGGCGTTAGCGGCTCTTTCTATCATAATTATTATAACAGTTATCGCAATCTTGTGTGTTAAAAGCAAGAGTTATAAATACAAACGTAAGTATTTTACTTGATGATATATCATTTTTGAACAGAAGTAACAGATAATATTTTTAAAATATATAATGGGGAGCAACATAAGGTTTTTCTTGTATTTGGGGGGAGATCCTGTTTAATTCATCATTTTCTCTAAATAAGCTTCAGTTCAATCATTCATCTTTTTGTTGACATCAGAATACTTGGATTCCCAAAAATATAAACACATGCTGTGATACTGAGGACGAAGTATAATCTATCACGTGACTACTGAATGCTAATGGCCAAATCCCTTTCTGAGAGGAAATATTTTACATTTTAATAATTTGACGGTGTCAAAAAAGTTTGTTTTGCTATAGTTACTTCGCTTACTATACTGACTTTAACAAAACTTGAAGAAGGTGACATGCAGAAGTCACTGAAGATTTATACATAAATACACCAGCCTTATTAAGCGGAAATAAAATGTGGAAATACAAGGGAATTTAGCGACAAATAAAGAACAGTGTTGACTCTGTATACTATAGAATTCTCTTTTTTACTTCGTTTCTGTACGTTTGCTCTATTCTAAAAGTAAGATTTATTTGAATGTGAGAAATCAATATCTCTTGTTCTCTACTAGAACAAAATATTTTAAACTATATGATTTCACGAATTACACATCCTGACAAATCCTGATGCATACATCTATTCATCCTACTAGATAGTTCACAAACGATACAAACTAAAACTTTCCTTAGTATGATTAGACACATTAATTACAATTTCTTAATAACCCACAGTTGCAAATGACAGAATAAGGATAGAATTGAACGCATAATATGATTGATATGTATCTACGTCATCTCGAATGACTAGAAAAGACATTATGTTTTGCGGTATCGCAAACAAGTTAAGATCCGCGCAAGATTTTCGCGAATTTTAAAATACATATATTCTGTCAATAAGAATAATTGCATGATTTTCTTTCGCAAACTCACTAATGAAAGTAGTAGCCAAATGCACGAAACGGATTGTGATTGAGTACAACACAGAATTTGCAACAAAATATATCTGCATTACCTGAAACCAAAATTTGCGAGACTGACGTGCTAACCGTTCAGTGAAAGATTACAATCAACGAAGTAGCACTATACGGTACACAAGTATTTAATCAATATCTGTTCCGTTTATACAAATTAACGTATATTATCTATACCGTACACATTACAGTGCGCTACAGATCAACATGACACTACTTACATTATAGAATAAATAATAAACATAGTTATTCCCATTCAGTAATAAATAGAAACTACACCTGATACAACGTTGCCAAAAAGTACATAAAACGTGCGCGAGTTTTCTGAAATCAGAACATTTAATTTCTCTGATTTCCCAAAAACGAATGCATTTAAAAATGTTAAATTTTATATATCACTATATTTTGATATTTAGTTAAAAATAATTTAGTTTTAGAAAAAAAGTCAATCTTTGTGTTGTTCCCCATTTTGAACATGTAAAAAACATAGAAATTACTGACGATTAAAGTTTTACTGCTGAAGAGATTAAAATTAAATATCGTTAATGTTATTGGTACTTAGAAGAGGCACAGAAAACTCTGGAGGAATCCATGGCGATGTCGATGGACGATAGGCAAGAGATGGCGATGGAACTCTACAGATCTCGACACGGTGGAGGTAATTTAAGTTCATTAGGAACAATGAGTAAACGTAGCACTTTAACACGTAAACCTGTACATCAACCACCTCCTCCTATGTTAGGAAAATCACCACCGAGACCGTCACCGGCGTCAGTCACCTATCACTCGGATGAAGAGAGTCTCAAGGGCTACGACGAAAATCCCGACGACAGCAGCGTAACGGAGAAGCCGTCAGAAATTAGTTCTAGCGACTCACAGGTAATTCCCTGTTTGTGCAACTGCAAATGTGAAAATGAAATAAATGAATAACAAACAAGTTGCAAAAAATAATGTTTGTATTAATAAAATAAGTAGACATCAAAGGTTTTCGATTAGTAAAAAGAAGTTATTTAAAATATACAGTGTGTCCCCGGATCGACGCATGAATAGGTAAAAAAGTCTGAAAATTTTTGAGTTGAAATTTCATCTTCTGGGGTTCAGCCCTGCTTGCATAGAAACTAATTTGTGCCATACTTTTAGTTTTGAAAAATCAAGCATGCCTTGAAAATGTACAAAAAGTGCTTTTTCTGTAGGAGGTACGACAAAATGTTATTAAGAAAAATTGTTCAGATTGACAAATTACGCAAGTGTGCAAAATTTCAACAAGATCGGTTTACTTCATCGTTTATTAGATATGAATATAAAAAATGACAAAACTCGAACAATTCACTTCGTTGAAACAAAAATATCAAAATTCACTTAATCTGAAATATCTATTCATTCAATAAGTCCACCGCCTTTATTCGCACATTCCTCAATTTTGGTCATGCATTGAACGCTGCTCTTATCTCCTCAAGGGAAATTGAATTTACTGCATCTCTAATGCGATTCTTTAATACCTCTACATCATTTGGAATCCTATTCGAATATACTATTTGTTTTATCCGACCCCAAAAGAAAAAATCCATTATTGTTAGATCAGGAGATCTGGGCGGCCATAAAATGTGACCAGCATTGGCTATCCATTTTTCTTGAAAATGCTGATTCAGCCATTCACAAACTCCCAAAGTCGAGTGGGCAGGACAACCGTCGTATTGAAAATATGAAAAACATCTTGCTTCGTATGGCAGTTCGTCCACAAACCAATTCAAAGTATTTAAATATGTATGCTGATTAAGTCTTCCCTCAATAAAATATGGTCCAATTACACCACAACGATAGGAAACTGCACACCAGACGTTAACCTTTTTAAAATATTGGCGCTTAGAATTTATTACATAATCGGGATTCTGTTCAGACCAATATCGACAATTCTGTGAGGAAGGCACACCATTAGTAGTAAAAGTCGATTCATCTGAGAAAATAATATTTCTTTGGAAATCCCGATCCTCCAGAATTTTCTCACCCAAAGTGAGACAAAATTCCAACCTTCGGGCTTCATCCCCCTCTTCTAACGTGTGAAGAAATCTGACTTTATATGGTTTAACCTTTCTTGCTTTATAAACGCGTTGCAAATGTGATCTGCTAATGAGAGTCTGTTCTGATCGCTTTCTTAGTGACAGTTTGGGTTGTTCACGTAATGAATCCATTGCTAACACAGTACTTATGTCATCTTCATCAAAGTATTTCTTTTTTTTGGTATATTATGTACACTGCCGGTAGTCAGAAATTTTTTAACCAGTCTGGATGCTGTAGATTGGACCAATACTGTGTTTGGAAACTTCACATTAAATAGTCTAATAACCGCTGGAATAGATAATTCTCCTATACCATAACACTGAATTAAGTAGATCCGTTCTGGTAGAGCAAGCATAACTTTTGTGATATTTCGCAGTGATATTTACGAATTTTGAGATCAATTTTAGACCACAGAAAACACTACGTCAATTTAGAATTAACTATTTTTGACAAGTGTCAAAACGTTATTTTATTTTTATCTTCTTACATTCATAGCACACTATCCGTTTTGGAAAATAAGGCAACACATACATTTCCAAGACATACTTGATCTTGTTGAAATTTTGCACATTTGCATAATTTATCACTCTGAACAATTTTTCTTAATAACATTTTGTCGTATCTCCTACAGAAAAAGCACTTTATTAGTGGGAAAAATTACTTTTGTGTAAATTACCAAGGCATGCTTGATTTTGTTGAAATTTTGCACACTTGCGTAATTTGTCAATCTGAACAACTTTTCTTAATAATATTTGTCATATCTCCTACAGGAAAAGCACTTTTCGTACATTTTCAAGGCATGCTTGATTTTTCAAAACTAAAAGTATGGCACAAATTAGTTTCTATGCAAGCAGGGCTGAACCCCAGAAGATGAAATTTCAACTCAAAAATTTTCAGACTTTTTTACCTATTCATGCGTCGATCCGGGGTGTATAATCCATTAGAGGAACTAATTAATTCGACATATTATGACTATAGTTACAATTGATCGGAAAAGTAGTTAGCACTTACAGTAGATAGAACATCCAATAATACTCTCCAAGAATATGAACAGCAAGCAGGAAATAGCTAGATATCACCATATCAATATTGCTTTAGAAACTTGATGTTAAATACATCAAAATACCGGGTAAGCTGTACGGCTCCTTCAATTTGAACTACTAAATGGACCGACTAAGTGCGGTTAAGTTTCATTACGCCATGGAGTTAAGTAGCAGACGTGTTTAATTATTTCAATTGCTAATTTTATTTCTGAAATGTACAAGATACAAATATGATGAAAAGTATTTTAATGCTTATGTTATGCTGCACGGTAACTTAGTCAAGTTAAGGTTTCAAGTTTTTAATGATATTGCTCAATAAACATTATTTTTTGCTTACTTGTCTTTTAACTAACTTCCATTTAGTAATGTTCTGTACAAACAATTTATAAACACCATTACAATTAAGAAATACGTACAAATTAAAACCACATCTCATACCCAACTTCATCAAAATTGATATGAAATATTCATTTTACTTGATAATTATTATAAACTGTGTAGTATTTTCTTCTGTGTATAGCAAACTGATATATCAGTAGTTAATAGAATGTAAGTATATTTGTAATTATGAGTATAACGATAGTCTCCTTATATTTCAGACAGATATGCACAATCCTCTGCACATTATAATATAGAGAAACAAAACGTAAATTGCCAAAAAAAAAACAAAACAAAATTTGTTTATTATGTAATTTGTGCAATTCTAATTACTACACATTCCAAAATTAAATTTTTTGAATTTAACTATTCCCTTTTTCCAAATGAATCATGGTTTTATAAACGTTATTACTCATAAAATTAATCCAAAATGTTTATTTTTGTTGTTAAGAAGAAAGTTACAAATATGACGTCGCTTTTTAAGGTCTTTTCTCAGATAAATATGATTAAAATATGAATACATACACAGTAGAAATTTAACGCTTCAGGTATTGAATTTGCATGCAGACTACTGATAAAACTGTAGGTATTTCGTTAATGATTTTTTTAATTAATTTTAATTGTTATGTGTAATTTTACAGTACGCATGTGTAGTTGTATTTACTGCATTGGACAAGTAGGTATAGATATAAAAAAAATTATACAGTAATCTATTATTATGCATGCTGTAAAATATATTTACATTTATAATCAACTGAATTAATTGAAAAAATAATCTGCAGTATGGTACACAATTAAAAAATTTAAGATATCTTTAATGCGAGATACCGTTTTTAACATTTTCTGTGAAGTACAAGTGTTTTCTAATATTCAACACGTTCGCATCTAATTCAGTGTTTATAATTCGGTTTGCACTAAAAAATTTAACTATTTTTTAGTTCACATTAATTTATAACAGGTTGACTAATTTTAGAAATATACATACATATTTTCGTCAAAGATGTGTTTTAAGTATTTAACCCATTATTATAATCAAACAAATAGATTTGAAAAGCCACTGCAGAAATTACTGCAAAACGGTATTAAGTTGTTTTAAGAGAGAATGCGATAAATATACAGTTTACTCAAAGCCAATTTATAGGAAGTTAAACATACATATGTCCCAGAATACACAGAAACAGGTATACCGACGCGCATCTTATGCATGCGTCATTGCGAAGCATTAATTGTAAAATACAAATCCCGCCTACAAAACCAGCGATTTTAACCTTTCTTGAAATAAATTTCAAATGTAATTTCCTTCACAGTGACGTCATGCGCGCCTTTGACGATATTTGGTTTTGAAACGAGCATACCTCTATATGTGTATCCTGATATGTCCCAAAAGTGAATTATTTCTTTTGTACCTCTGAAGAGGGTGCACTGTTAACACTTTATTTTATTGTTTTAACTCAAGGATATATTTCAATGCACATCCATTTTATTCATGTTTACTTAAAAAAAAAACAATAAATAATAAATACACAGTTCGCAAATTGCAAGTTCGTTTTATAGACAACAACAAGTACTATATAGTTTTGTGTAAAACAAAATACCAAGTAAAGAAACACTCGATGGGCTTAGTGACATGTCGATCAAGCTAGATATTGAGATTTCTGTTGTAAAATTCATTCATTCAGGTCTCTAGAAAATTGTTATATTTCTTGTTTTTTCGGCTAATTTATTGTCTTGTTACACAACACAACATTAGTGTTTAGTGTTAGAAACTTCACATAAAGGAGTTCAATAGAATTTCTGGTACAAACTATAGGATGGATTGGTCTTAATTGTTCGATTTTAATGTAACAACAATATAACTCCCTAAAATAAAACATAAATTGATTATATATTGACAAATCTAGATCAAACACACGCCTCGACAAATACTGTAAATCTATATAGAACCGATCAGTTGCCACAAACAACATTTTTTCGAATCCTCTGAATCTGACCCTTTTTTGAGCCTCCTCATATATATGATTTGCCGAATCGATTCCAAGTTGGAAAAGTTATAACCGTTTCTACATCTGCATATATAAAATATCGGCCTCCCCCACCCTAACTCACTACCCTGTTTGTCAACTCTAATAAAATGACTAGTATATGTATTTTTATGACCTTTTTAACTTATCTTATTATCCAGATAGTTTTTCCACTTTTTTAGGTCAATTATAACGCTGCAATTCGAACAAATATCAAAACCTTTACAATATATGTATATAATCTGGTTTTGGAAGGTTTGGGAATAAATTTGATCTTTGTTCGAATTGCAGTGTTATAATTGACCTAAAAAAGTGGAAAAACTATCTGAATAATAAAATAAAATGACTGAAAATTTCCGCTATTTAACATTGGTAACTAACAAAGAGTAATTTTAAGAACAAATTGTTGGAGCAGGGAAGGCCATTATGTATTTCAATTCCTGCAGAAAGTATACATTAAACAGTAACTTTTTTAATTAAAAGGACTCATTTAAGTATATATTTTCGTAAGAAAATTAATTAATACTAATATTAACAGTAAAACTTGCACATTTATGTCATACAGCATGTATTCGAATGAGATTTATAGTCAATAGTCAACCTGTTAAAATTCAATAATTTTGTTTCTATGATTTGCCTTATTAATGTATTCTGTTTCATTTATGAAAGTCGAGAAAGAACTTATTTTAATCCATAATTATCTCTTTGATTTCAGGGATCAGAAAGTGAAAATGAAAGTGTGCGATCAGACCCGCACTCATTTGTAAATCACTACGCAAATGTGAACGATTCGCTGCGACAATCATGGAAAAGACAGAAACCTGTGCGGAACTATTCGAGTTATACGGACTCAGAACCGGAAGGTAGTGCGGTAGTTAGTTTAAATGGCGGACAAATTATTATGAATAACATGGCCAGATCTCGTGCCCCATTACCGGGCTTCTCATCGTTCGTGTAAATTTAACCACAAACACACTGTCGTTCATTATCATGCATTTACGTATGAATAAGTAGTTAAATAAATTGTCATGGAAAGAATTTTAAATGCAAGAACTTTTAAATCAATTTTCCGCATTAGTATAAAATAATGTATGTTGATGTTTTCCCACGCGCGGCGGCTTTGATTTGATTGTTTTAAGTTTTAATTAATAGTGTATACTGGTGTATACCAATCGTTGATTTAGCAAATCAAATATAATGTGATTAGGTTGGTAATTTTTAGAAACAGATATTTTCTTATATTGAAATTGTGTATTGTTAGTGTTATTATTAGATCTTACTAATTTATACAATGTGACAATAGAAAAGGTAGGCTATATTTGTTGTATGTGTGTTCATTTGATATTAAATATGTTCTTGCAAACCAATTCTGAGAAAGATATAAAACAACAAATTTTATATATTAATAGATTTGGTCTTGAATATACAAGGTATGTGTAATATTTACGTTTTTATTACTGTTGGTATTTTCAATTTAATGATTATTTTCTGTTAACAAAAAGAATGTATTTTATTTAACTTACTGTCATTTTAATACAGAAAGTAAATTACTTAATTCGACATTACCATATGAGTTATTGTTTAATTACTTTATTGAGATTAAAGTTGTTTAATTTAAATAGTTTTAGATGTGAATACTGCTAATACCAATGCCATAAAAAGAGTATTATTATTATTATTATTATCAAACACCAACTTGCCTAAGGATTATAATTGACGTTGACAAATGCATTGTTTGTTAAAACAGATAACAAA
Organism: Popillia japonica; assembly: GCA_004785975.1. NCBI lineage: Eukaryota > Metazoa > Arthropoda > Insecta > Coleoptera > Scarabaeidae > Popillia > Popillia japonica. The sequence goes on from SMLS01061571.1 coordinate 17,883, forward strand.
GAAAATAATGCAAAATATTGTAAGTAATACCATAATTTCAATATAATAAAATATCTAGAAAAAGCATCAGATCACTCCAACTTAAATTAGTGATATTTATTTGAACATAGAACAAATATCATTTAGGATGTAATGAAATTATACACAAAGACTTGTATTAATGTTAAGACTTGAAAATTATATATATATCTCATTGTATATATTCCATTATTATCCCGTGTATTATTTTTCCTTATAAAAGTTCATCTTATAATTTGTACACAAAAATATTTAAAAAATCTCATTGATGAAAACAAACATAGTTATATGAACAAATTAGTGATTGTGTATATATATAAAACTTTAATTATTAAAAATGAAATTATATATAAAACTGAATTCTCTATTTTCTAATCTTGTTCCTATATTTTGTTTGTTTATAAACTAATGTGATACAACAAAATAGTATATTTTATCACTTTATAGACTAACATACTGACATATGATATACATTTTATGAGTACATACGTGCAAAATAAGGATATACAGAAAAGGTGCTAATATATTCTATTTTCTTGTACCATTAAACTAGCGTATCGTGGCGGATAAAACTAAGCTCAAATTTTCATATCTGAGGCCATGCAATTTTTATAATGAACCTATCTACTGATGTAAGAGCTTTCCGTGTAACTTTTTTAAATGTAAAATAATTTTCAAAAGCTTAGGTGTTTACCTTTTTTTTAATTATTATAATTGTACTTTGTAAAAAAACGTTGTGAATGAATGTTGTTTTATAAGAAAAAGTACCAATGAATTTTTGATATGTGTTGTATACATACGTAGTAGAAAAAATACACTGCCCTATGTTCAGTTTATGTAATTTATTGTATACATTGAATATACTTTTTGTTGAATAAAATAAATCTGTGATTCTACTTCAAGCAATATATTATTTTTGACATGTTAATAATACTGAAACATTTTGACTGATATACGGACTGTACTTCGTCAACCGATCAATTGACATATCAGTAATAAATGATGATAAATGATCGATTGCAAGTGGAAGCATCTACGCCAAACTCCTACCGCGCCCGTATTAAGTGACGCATGCTCACAGATTACGGCAAACGACGAACTTGCATTGAAATATATACCTCTTTCTTTATTCATTTCTAACTAATGAAACAGCATATAGAGTTATATTAGTATGAGGCAAAGCGCGGGTTAGAGGCGCTTGTGACGGTGCGGTTTATCATACCTGAGTAGGGATGGTGCTGCCTACATGATATGGAAGATTTCTTCTCTGCTGATAAATATGTGTATAAGATACGACTTGTGCGTTGCTTCTGTCTCTTTTGTACCGATGCGTAATTGATAGAAACATAACACACCAGGGATTCTATGATTTGCATTATGTTATATAAGTATGTATCATCACGGACTTTAGTCATGTCCGGTCTCTAGCGGTATAGCCTACGCTCCTGTCACTATATCGGTTTTATCGTGAAGCAAATTTCGTCCATACGTACAGGGTACTTGTTTATATATTCAATATTTTCGTTAAAAGCGGTAGGTAGAGAGTGCAAAAGCAAGGAATGTTTGTAATTGTAGAATACGAAACGTATTAGAAAAGGAGCGCTATAGAGGGGCACCTCACCGTTCTTGTCTATTGATATTTTTTGTCGCTTGCCTACTTTTGCAAATACGGCTCTTATATAAAAGCTACCTACGTAAATATAGTTAATAGATTTTTCTTTGCGGTGGGGTTTTGTATTTCTACGTAAAAACTATTTTGATTGAATACTAACGTTTTTCTTCTTCGGTTAGGTATACGTTATGTAAGAATAAAAACTAAAAAAATAAAAACTACATAAATTGGTCAATAATATATATTATTCGATTTTGAGTGAATATTAGCGTTTTTCTTTCTCCGTTAGGTATAGGAAATATGCACAATTTTGCAAGGATGTGCCAATTTATACATTTCATTAATTGTATATTATTACTTGTATAATATTGTAAAATTCAATCTTGCAAATGATTTAATTTTAGAACTAAACATTTCGGATTTTCGATTTGTCTTTTATATTATCGATCATATCAATCTTTTAGCTGAAATTTTACATATTTCTATTAAATCTCATCAGAGCGCAATTACGAACCCCCTTTCTTCGTATGGATCTTACATTTAAATTAGTTTATTCCTAATACGCGGAAAAGTTATGCGTCATCCATGCTAGCCTCTAGAGAACATATTTATTTGCACTATATTTAATCTTGGCTAATAATCTCTAACCTGAACTGCACCAAAAAAATTCTATCTAACAAACCTAGATAATCCTTAACGTGAACTGCACCACATAATTAGTACATAAGTATAAATGTAATTACTAACTTGTTAATTATATACTATACTTGGTGGCATAATAAGTTAAGTCTTTCTTTTGTTCTACCGGATTAGATTGAAAGGAAATAGCTGCATTCCATTACACATTTATTAATAATTTATAAGTATTTTACTATCTACATATTTGGCAAACAAAATTTGTATGATACACATTTTACGAAATTGTGTGTACTGGTGGTTCACGCTGCCAATATCTTTGGTGCAGTTCCAGTATCCTCATCGTTCATTAAAAGGCGATGTAAACCAACATTTCTCACCAAAGGTATATTATTGACCAATTTATGTAGTTTTTATTATTTTAGTTTTTATTCTTACATAACGTATACCTAACTGAAGTAGAAAAACGCAAATATTCACTCAAAATAGTCTTTACCTAAAAATACAAAACCCCATCGCAAGGAAAAATTTATTAACTATATTTACGTAGTTTTATATAAGAGCACCTAATTATAGCAGTACTTGCAAAAGTAGTAATGCGACGAAACATATCAATAGACAAGAACGGTGAGGTGCCTCTCTATAGCGCTCCTTTTCTAATACGTACCGTATTCTACAATTACAAACATTCTTTGCTTTTGTACTCTCTACCTACCGCTTTAAACGAAAATATTAAATATATAGACAAGTACCCCGTACGCATGGACGAAATTTGCTTAACGATAAAACCGACATCGTGACAGGAGCGCAGGCTGTACCGCTAGAGACCGGACATAAATAAAGTCCGTGATGGTACGTTGATTCGTTTTTGAAATATTCGAATTCTTTTACATTATTTTTAGGCATATCGCGACGTTATATTGAATTCTTTTCTGTTAATTTTTTTTTATTTTATATTTAATTTTATGTGATTATTGAATAAATGATTATTTTGGTTATTATTACCCTACAAGAATGTATTGTATTAAAACGGACGTGTAAAAGTTATTTTGCTTCCCAAGACAAACTGAGGCAGAAGTTATCATATATGTCGAAGTTTGTAATTATTACCTAATAATTTATTGAATAGGTGTAACGCTTGGTTCCGTGCAATGGAAGTGGGGTATCAAAGCATAGTATCAGGACATATCCCTATTTATATTTTCAGGACATATCCCTGATGTAATCAACATTTCAGTATAGAGTTTTGTGCCTTCACAAACTTTCGATTGAAAAAGGATGCGATACCAACATTATTTCCAGGTGTGCAAAATCTACAAAGGCTCCATTAAAGTACGTCTGATGTGAGTTTTTTACGTATATTCTCTCTTTAGATTTGACGATTTTAATGATTTTAAACAACCTTTAGAATCATAAAGATGGCCGTTTTAATTTTGTTGTTTCGTTTCAATAGTAACAAAGTAGAATTCAGTAAATAGTATAATCAACAATAAACAATTTGCGTTAAAGTGAGAAAAGATTTTATTCTGTTCATTACAGTTTAGCCAAGAAGTAGAACTATCTAACGAAGAGGTTACAACACAAGAACATGCAGATACTGAAGCATGGTTGGTTAAATCTCGTTCCTGTAGTGGTAGATCCATGCAATGAGTTTTAAAAAAGAAACTCAAGAATAAGATTGAGCAACTCAAGAAATGTCAGAAAGAGTCTAAAAAGAGGGGTAACAAAATCTTAGCACTTGAACTTGAATTTTTCTGATTATTATTCTAGGAACTATTGCGACCTTTTGTGCTTAGTTATAATTGCATTATAATATGTATGGACTCTTGTTTACTGTTCTAGTCCTATTCAGGTATTTGCATTTCGCACTTTATTTTTATTGTTGCCTCTTAATTCGCTACCCTGTAATTCTTTCCTTGAAATAAACATATTAAATGCACAAACAATTCTGTTTATTATTCTTACGGAAATATTATTTGTGATTGGTGATTGTGTTTGACAAAATTGTTATTTTACTGTAAATAGCAATATTGTCAAGCACAATCACTAAAGACATTTAAATTTAATTCAATGAGTACGTAATAAGCGACTTTTTGAAATACACGGTGGCCACAAAAATGCGGATAAACGCCAGGTAGACCGATTCTATGTTCTATTCTGAGTCGATAATCTTATTTCAAAAATGGTGTACGGTCCTTCCTTTAGCCAGCCGAGGTCATCAAGTCGCAAAATGTATAATTAAAAATTATAGAAATTCGTACAATTTACCAATGAAAAAAAATTATGGTAAAATTTGAAAGTCTAATTGTGCAAAATGCATATACGCAGCTAATCGATTACAGCAATATTTTCCATTTTTTAACAGATCTACAACAGCATTTTTCTGAAGTAAACACAGGACAACGTGGTACAAAAGGCTTGCTTGTTTGAAATTAAAAACTACTTAGTTATCGATTTTTGACGTTTCTCGAAATGACATTTGTATGTTCAAATTAGTTGACGTATTGCCATTGTTACAAGCAGTGTAGAATGTTTACTTTTGGAGAGTACGCTGATATGTACATTGTATTCGGATTTTGTAACGGCAATGCAAACGCGGCAAAAGCAGAATACCAACTACGGTACCCACAACGGCGACAGCCAGCTACAAATACATTCCGAAGACTGAATTAACGACTTAAAGAAACTGGCACAACTGGTTTTCCGTAAATGTCTGGCTCGGAATTTTAAATCTTCGAGTTAATGGACCGATATTTCTTCAAAATTGGCTGAATGGAATTGAGTACGTACAGAAATGTATTAGAAGAAGTACTGGATAATGTTCCATTGAACCTAAGAAACAACATCTTATATATGCATGACGGTGCACCTGCTCACAATGCCCGAATTTCCAGAGACTGGTTAAACGCAAACTTTCCGAGTCGGTGGATAGGACGTAATGGACGAATAGCATGGCCAGCGAAATCTCTCGATATTAATCCTCTGGACTTTTTCGTTTGGGGAAAAAACGCTATGCAACTCCTCCAGCCAACGAAGACAACGTAATTAATAGAATTAACGCCGCAATTTGACTAATATCCCATATGTTAGAGCGAGTTTTGAATTCATTTCGTCGAAGATTAGAATTGTGTTTGGAAACAGATGGCTACCAATTTGAGCAACTCCTATAAATTTTCATAGCAATATCTTTTAATTTTAATAAACACTTAAAGTCACATTTTATTAATTCTATTAATCTCCGCAATCCCAAATAAATAAATGTTATGATTACTGTCACGTATTTGTCTGTTTAGATGCTGCCAAATTTATAGTCCCTTTGAGCTGCTCGTGTGGCTTAAGGAAAGACCGTACAACTTATTTTAATTAAGGTTATCGACTCAGAATTGAACATAGAATCGGTCTACCTGGCGTTTATCCGCATTTTTGTGGTCACCGTGTATAGTGGAAAATCACAATTGCGCCGAATTTTCACTAAATTCTACTCTCTGCTTTGCCCCCTGTAAATGGCGCAAGCTGGTGCGGGATGCTAAGGCATGGATTATTATTATTATCATTATTATTATTTACATTGTGGTGAGAGAGAAAGCTATACAAAACGGCATTCAAATTAACGTTGAGATCGTCGTCAATGGTAGTCTGTGCGCATGCTGATATACGATGACAAGAATCTGTTGGTATTGCACTCCCACTCTGCATAGAATTGGATTTTTACCGTCGATAGTCGGCTCTATAGGGAATCTAATACATCGCTGAACTGCGATGAACGAAATGGAAAATCGATGTATAAGATAAAGATGCAACAATCTATGCTTTCGCCAATACAATGGCAAAGTAGAATATAGCGTGTACGCTTTTCTTGTTCTAACAAGGGGAAACCAGCTATGTTCATCTTTTATTTTTAACTTTATGTAGTAATCATTCGCAGGCGTTGACGTGGTATGCTTCATGTTTAATTTCAATAACCTTTCAGTGCAGTGATGGCTGACAAAAACGAACAGATGCTTAACAGACACCCTATCACTTACTGAGAGGAGCATTGTCATAATTAAAAATTGTTTTTTGCTAAATTCCTTGCTGATAGTTCAGAGTAAAATCCTGCTTTGCTTTATCATTAATTACTTGTTACCACTGTCATATGCAGGTTTAAAATTGTTGCCGCATATATATCCTTTGTACACCAATTTGTACATACTATTTGTCATAATTAAAAAATTTGAATACTATTTTAGTAATTAAAATTATACATTTTGAAAACCAGAATCTAAAACCAAATCTTTATCTTAATTTACGAGGGGGTTCTTTGGCTGTATTCGCACAATCAGAATTATAATTGGAAAATTTTTGGGGTGCACAGTTTCTACCACGTCTTAGTAGCTTTAACTCTACAGCATGTAAAAATATTTAACAATGTTTGGAATTTTCCTGCCTACATTTTAGATTTTATTAAATAGCGAGGTAAAAGATTGTATTAATTTGGCATCTATTATATATTTACTCTTGTATCGTTTTGGAATATACATATACATACATCTAGCGAGTAACATACGCAAAACCAGCAATTTACACAGAAGTAGCCAAATCGTAAAACCGATATGCGATGAGCCTTAACTGTTATTCTACTTTAGTAGTAAGTAAATTAAACGCATTAAACGTTAGAATTCAAAGAATAGGGTAATCAAATAGCAAAAACACGTTAAAACGATATGTTTAATTAACAAATGTATGTTCACATTTTTGTAGCCATTTTGTTAGATTAACATTAATTTCATTTTGTGGAATTTGCTTCAATGACGAATATGTTGCTATATCAGCAATACTATACTCACTTCTGTTACAAAGCCACTGTGACTTTCCTAATTTTTTATTTATAATGTGCATGGCAGCACTCCGATCTGTTTTAGTCTTTGATTGAATTAAAGTATAGCAGGTATCTAATACGGAATCCAACTCAAATGGATTGGAAGTTTCATAATTCATACTTGATGTTAAACGAGCAAAGTACCTTAAAATATTTACTTCGCCTAATATGGGAACATTAGATACAACTAATTCAGGGTGTGGACCAACTAGAAGCAATGTAAAATGAGATCAGATTTCTTGATAAATGTAATGTGATATTTACCATCTTTCCATATAATTCTAACTGTTAGTTGTGGCAATTCCCCATCCTTATGCAAAGCTGACTGTAGTTTATTTACGAGGATTTTGGCTTCATTTGGTAATTCGGAAATAGTTGAATGTAAATAACTTTTGATATTTAAATATAATCGTTGACTCCATATTTTCTGTAGTACTTCCAAAAAATAGGGTGGATGTAATGGACTTGCGTTTATTACTATATCAGTAGTATCAAACTAGAAGGTATATAATTAGGGTATAAAAGTAATAGTAATATGAATAACCTTACTCTTGTAGCCATAAACGTTGAGACAGAGACTTTTTGTCCTGATGATCCACCTTTTAGGTTTTCTTTGAGTAATAGCATCTGCCTCTTAAGATCGGCTAATTGCAGTAAAATTTGTTCCTGTCGCGCAACAAGTGCAGCCATGTCTGGCATTGCTTGATTTTTCTAAAATTTGTTATATTTGAGTTATTCATTATCAAAAACAACAAGAAATCAAATATTCTCCCAACTAACATAAAATCAAAGCATGAAAGCAGGTTACAGCACATAAAAAACTAATGTATATGGAAAATAGTAACAAATGAATAGCAGGAAGAAGGTATGAATTTCTTCCTTAGTACACATTAGTTACTTGACAGTTGTTCACAAAAATTGATAGCTGTTGTGTCATGCTAGCAAATTTGGAGATAATAATGGTAAGTTTATATGGTGTATAAAACTAAAAACTATAAGAATGTGTTAGTTAGTATAGTATATAATTAAGTGGCCTTTTAAACCTTTAAAAACTGAATAACCTGGTCGAATGTATCCAAATTTTCTTTCGTCTTCGAAACGTGACCCGTATCAGTAATCGCTATATCATTTCTCACAGTGTGGATATTTTTCATTGTGTACATGCAGTTGGGTAGTTCCACTGGTAAATCGTGTCGGACTACTGGTTTCATTAAATACATTTTTAGAGGACCATTCATTTTTATAGAAATCGTATAAATCACACTATATTTTTAATTTCTTAATACTCGTATTCGTCTCGATCGTTACCTAAACAAAATAATCGACTTCATTAATGTCCCATCATTGCCGTTCGTTAAGGTCATCAGTGCTACTGTCCTAATAATATTTTTTTAAGAGTTTTATATTTTAGCTAAAATATTTATAATTTTGCAACAATGGAAAAGTAGTAATTAAACTTTTAATCTACTTTATAAAATGTTATACAATATATTACCTCTTACGCTACGACGATCCGCCTATGACATTCAAGAAGAATTAAAAACGTTGACGCAACCGCTATAGAAGCACTTCCTTTCCAGAACGGAAGTTACTACAATTAACAAAAAAAAATGATAAGAATAAACCTTGATTGCTAGGATGTCTGATATGAAAATTGGAAATACTAAGTCATATTTTCATCATATCTCTTTACCAATGCATTAAAATTTTGGATCAATTAATTGTCTTGATATTAGACTGTCCTGACATCTACCGAAGCAAGCAGTTGTCGAGTACAAGCGTTAGGATTGGATACACGGCATTACATAGAAATTGATTTTTACCCAAGCTATTGTGTGTAAAATTATCTTTAATATTACTAAGCAGCTGTAACTAAAGATTGGATTGCGTTTTTCTCTAAAAAAAGTGCATTTTTGTTTAAGCATGTTAAATTTATAGTTGCAAGTTGTCATGGCGGCGAAACGATCAGCCAATAGGATTGCTTGACGCTTCGTTTGTTAGGGTGTTCTTTTTCACATCACGTTCGCGTCATTGGGTTATTTTATGCGTACTTATGGCGTAACGAGTGATTTTCATGTGGATCAGTATTATATGTGAGGAGTGTTGCATGGATATTGAGAATACATACTGAGGAACAATTTGGCAAACGTAAAAAATGTGTTTTGTCTTGATTGTCACGTGACGTAGTTAGCAGAATGGCGAAACGGTCGGACAACGGCCATGAATTGTTCTAAGTGAAGTTTTGACATTCGTATTTGTATACAAGCTTGTTTTCATTAAACACCACGTGTATCGGACCCTATGACTGACAGATATACCCTACCATGTCGGCGAGAGGAGTAAAGAAACGGGGAAGACCTCCCAAAGTGCAGGTTTCTGAAAGAACTAAAAAATTTCAGTACCATTTGCTCAAAAAGCCGAAATATTTATTAAATTATCAAAAAGGTTCAGATTCCCAACCTAGCACACCAACACCATCTAGACCCTGCTCTCCTCAAGGCAGCGATGCTGGCAGAAGAAGTAGTACTCGAATAAGAGGAAAAGATGGTCATAGATCAGGCCGAAGAGGTGGTTATGTTGGTTCTGTTTACCAGAGGAGAGGTTATAATCCTCATCAAGAATTTCATGATTCTGAATATCATTATGGATCAGATTTTGGTGATGATTCTAGTGATAATAAAAGTGATATTGAAGATGATATCGGTTTTTCTGAGAGCGAAAGTGAAGAATCTATTAATGGCGGTGCCAGCAGTGACAGTGATTTTTCGCTTAGTGGGTATAGCAATGTAAGTACACCAAGACGAACTGCTAGTGCGCCAAGACCACCAACTCCAGAACCACTTTGGCTTCAGAATCGAGCATTACCATCATTAGATTTACCTAAATCTTCAGATGATTTGCTCGTTCCACATGAACATATCATGGCTGTAGTTAGTATATATGAAGTTTTAAGACATTTTCGAAATCTAGTGAGATTGTCACCATTCAGATTAGAAGACTTTTGTGCTGCGCTTATTTGTGAAGATCAAAATAGTTTATTAGCGGAGGTTCATATAATGCTGTTAAAAGCATTGCTTAGAGAAGAAGATTCCCAGCAGACTCATTTTGGTCCTTTAGACCAAAAGGACAGTATTAATATCTCCCTCTATCTGTTAGACTATATGACATGGCCTGAAATATTAAGGGCTTATGTTGAAAGTGATAGAAATTATGATGCCAGTGTTTTAAATATATTATCTAGTACAGATTACCCTTTCGGTTCTTTAGACGATAAAATTCGAGTTTTACAATTTTTAACTGACCAGTTTTTAACAACAAATCCTGTTCGTGAAGATTTACTAAGCGAAGGTATTTTTAATTGTTATTAGGTTTATTATGACTACGTTATAGTTCTCTATAAATAGTGTGTTTTTATTTTAGTCCCCATGCATTATGATGATCACTGCAGAGTGTGTCACAAATTGGGAGATCTACTTTGTTGTGAAACATGTCCAGCTGTCTATCATTTGGAATGTGTGGATCCTCCACTGGTGGATGTACCGGAAGAGGATTGGCAATGTAATATATGCCGATCTCACAGAGTGTCGGGTGTGGTGGATTGCATCGTAGATATAGAAAAACAAGGTCAGCTTTCTAGACAAGATCATACAGGTTACGACCGCCATGGTAGAAAATATTTTTTCTTATGTCGGAGACTGTTTGTGTAAGTTTTTTATTGTAATAATGTTTCTTTTTTATGACCTATGTATTGCAGTGAAGGTGAACATGGAGAAACTTGGTATTACTCAACACCGCTTCAATTTCAAGAAGTTTTAAATTTGCTAGATCAAGATGATATGGAGGCTCAACTTGCAAGAGAGCTACTGGACAGCAAAGATGAGATTCTAAGGCAGATGGAAGTAACAGAGAAAATTACAAATCAATTCAAAGCCAATAAGAAAAGCTATTTAGAGGTTGTTAATGGTGAGCATTATTTCTTTGTTCATACAACTTATACACACTTTTAAGCAATGCCCGTATATTATAAGGTTACCTCGTAACTTTTCTAACCAATCCAAAGAAAGGGCGCGAACCCGTCATCATGTATGCTGTTTTTAAAAAGTATAAATGCACTATTTATTCTATTTTATATGTAATAAATAGATAGGTTTGTGGTTTTGAAGCTAGTACAATTAATGTTGGCATTGCTAATAATAAGATGAAGTAGTTTCAGTAATATATTCTCACAAAATTCATTTTTGTAAAAACAATTAAAATCATTGGGAAATACTAGTTAACAACATATGCTTTGACAAATGTCACTAAGAAGATAATATTTGTTCAAATTTCGTGGTGATCTATTTAAACAATTGCTTCTTTTGCAATCTTCGGTTTGAAAATGTTTACTGAAAATTCCTTTATCCTTTGACATTTTGCAATCGATGGATTTCTAATGTATGTATGCATATTATTGGGAAATTTATGAAATACTATTTGTTCTCCTTCTCTTTTCGCTTTTAATGTATTACTTTTGCAACCATCTATATTGGAAATAGTACCTAGCACTTTTACCTGACATATAGTAGGTATTAGAGTATTTAAAGGCAATTTGTGTTGACATATCTATTTTGACATAAGTATATGCACTACTTTACTTTTTAAAAAGAGCACACATGATGACGCGTTCGCGCCCTTTTTTTGATTGGTTAAAAAGTTACGAGGTAACCTTCCTATACGGACCTTGACTTTTAAGTACTGGGAGCTTTGCTGCTTTATAATTTTACCATGATACTAAAAAAATATATAGTAATTATAAAAATTCTTACTTAATATCTATGAGTACTTTTCTTGTTATTATATTGTATACCTATACTATAGTTATTAAAAATAGTATTCGTTATGTATAAAACGATGTAGTAGTTTAAATTTCAGTAGCAGAACATATGTATAATAATGGTATTTGTGAACAATAACTTGGTACAACTAACTACATATGTATATACGAGCCTCTCAGTGAAGTTGGTCCAACCACCTAAAACTTGATATTTATGTCATGGTACTATGCGTGGGTGATAGTAGAAGTCGTGTCATAAGAACTAGAGAAGAAACATTTCAGAATGATTGTCTCAAAAAGAAAGTAAAATTTACGGCTTCTGTTATGATTTGGGGATCCATGTTGGCTACTGGAGTGGGAGACTTAAGGGGAGTTCATAGCTATCCGTTTGTACGTTTGCGTTGACACGTTGGCGATGAACATTTTTTTGCGGTTCATAGCGTTGCGTCAGCAACGTACGTTTATTGACAGATCAATTTCCTATACTAACCATTTTGTTGTGGTAAATCTAACCTCACTTTTTTCATAAACGGATGAACGGACGCGTACAAAGTTCAACGTCGGTCAACTTTATCCGTTAGCGGATAGACTGTGAAGTACATAAAAATAACATGCTGTGATTGGTCAACGTACAAACGCAAACGTACGAACGGATAGCTATGAACTCCCCCTAACACTTTGTCGCAGGTATTATGAATGCTGATAAGTACATGAATGTTCTTCGAAACAACTTAAGACCCCAAATTGTACGAATGCGTTTAAATAATATCGATTGTGTCTTTCAACACAATGTCATATGACTAAAAAGTAAAACATTGGATGTTGGAACACAATATTTCAGTTTTAAATTGGACTTCTAGTAGTCCAGATCTGTCGTCGGTTAAAACTTTGTGGCACATCATGAAGAAGAAGCTACGAGCAAATCCGGCAAGGACCTTTCCAGAATTGCGAAGTCGTCTCCAAGAAATATGTTTAGTTTTCATTACGTTTTTCGTTAATATGTTTAATTCTCTTAGAAAACATAATGTTGATAGTTGAGCCAACTTCACTGAGACAGTGCTCGTATATTTATAGAGAAATATTATACGGCAATTATTTAAGTTTCCTGGAGATTAAAACTAGGAGATTTTTAATGCAGTAATATGGCACATAATTTCATTTGTCTATACGTTTCAGAATTTATTTTTATAATTTCTAACATGCATTCTGACAACTAATTTACATTATCACCACTTGATCTTTAGTTTAAAATCTTTATTTTTGCACCCATTTTCCAATTTTGTAATAGATTATTAAGCTAGTTAATTGGAATTTTTGTATTTCAATTTACAGATTCATTTAAGTAGCATTGAACGTTAACACTATAAAACGATTTAAAATGTGCAACCATTGTTTTAATGGTCTTAAATGCAAGAGTTTTGTGTTACAACTTATAATAGATGTTTTATACCAATTAATTTACAAAATTACAATAATAAATAGAATATAACTGTGAAGCCATCTATTCAGATATTGTTTTCCCCAGTTCTCATTTTATTTTTTCTAATACTGCAAGTTCCTTATATAGGTTTGTGTTAGTGGGTCGTTAGTGATTTTATTGACATTGTTCCCTAAAGTTAAGAGACAAACGAGTATCTTGCTCATTTTTTTTTTCATGAAAACTCAATGATACTGCTATTTAGTTGATATTGTTAATATTGTTTTTTACTGACTTCTTAAATATCAGATATCGCGGCGACTTTGCCAATTGGATTATAAAGCATTAAAAATATTGTGAAAATTTTTGCGATGAACATAACAAAATATATACAGGGTTAGTTCAAAGTATGGAGACGGCGATTTAGTGTCGTTAATATTCATTTTAAAGAATTATGTTCAATATAAAAGTTTGTTAAGATATTTTGATCTACATTTGAGAATATTTGAATTTTTTCTTTCTTCAATTGTTTTTTAGTTACGCCTGCTCGCGCAGTTTTTTTAAATGGGAACTAGTAAATTTTACTCTACCATTTGATAGAGATTTTTTTTCTCTTTACAATAATGTTTTTGTTTTTTTTAAATTCATTTTAATAACTTTTTTATAAGAAAAGGCCGGTTCAAGTGTTTAACAGATGTTCGGTACATCGCAGATAGACAGAAGTGAAGCGATAAACAAACTTGAGCGACATAATTTTATTAGTGGTTATTCTGCACGTCAAATATTTGACAGAAATAATTTATTTCATTTCAATTCAGCAATTTGTTGCTGTTAAAATGACGAGTTTAAGTGAACATGAACGAATTGAAATAGTTATGATGTTGGGTTACGGAGATAGACGCAGAAGTTTACAAGACGTTTGTAATTTAATGATACGCATCCAAATAGAAATCCAATTTCTAAATCCGTTGTTGGTAAAACTTTAAGACGCTTTGAACAAACGGGTAGCGTTAAAGATTTGCCAAGGAGTGGTAGACCTAGAACAGCAAAAAGCGATGATAACAAACTGGATATTTTATTGGCTGTATCTGAAGATCCCCATTTATCAACCAATGAATTAGCGGCCAATTTCAATATTTCACAGTCATTGGTCGTATCATTTTTAAAAAGTGAAAAGTATAAACCCTATAAGGTACACCTTGTACACGAGTTAACGGAAGATGATTCTGATAGGAGATTACAATTGTCTGAAGAATTGTTAAATATATGCAATAATAATGAAAATTTTGTCAACAGTATTCTTTTCTCTGACGAAGCTACTTTTTGCCTTACCGGTGAAGTAAACAGACATAACTGCAGATACTGGTCACCGGAAAATCCCTCTTGTTTTTTGGAGCACCATACGCAGTACCCCCAAAAGGTTAATGTTTGGATTGGCATTCTAGGCGGTCATATTATCGGTCCCGTTTTCATCAATGGTAATTTAACTTCGGCTCTGTATTTGCAGTTATTGCAAAATGAAATAATACCTGCCTGTGCTACGCTCTATCCACATGAAACAATGAACACCTGCCCAATGACAGTATCTGGTTCCAGCAAGATGGCGTCCCACCACGTTATGGTGTAAATGTTCGTCAATATCTGGACAACGTTTTTCCCCACAGATGGATTGGAAGACGAGAAACCATTGAATGGCCAGCCCGTTTGCCAGATTTAAGTCCTTTGGATTTTTTTCTTTGGGGATACGTAAAAAACAAAGTTTATACAGATAATCCCAATAACGTCGAAGATTTATAAATCCGAATTATCAGAACGATACAAGTCATTTCCCGAGATTTTTGTTCGGGGTTTTGTAAATCGATTGGGTCATTGTCAAATTACTAACGGACAACAATTTGAACACTTACTTTAATTTACTTTGTTATTAATTTGTTTAATTCTTCTTGTAAAAAAGTTATTAAAATGAATTTAAAAAAAACAAAAATATCATTGTAAAGAGAAAAAAATTCTCTATCGAATGGTAGAGTAAAATTTACTAGTTCCCATTTAAAAAAATTGCGCGAACAGGCGTAACTAAAAAACAATTGAAGAAAAAAAATTCAAATATTCTCAAATGTAGATCAAAATATCCTAACAAACTTTTATATTGAACATAATTCTCTAAAATGAACATTAACGACAATAAATCGCCGTCTCCATACTTTTAACTAACCTTGTATGTACATATTAGGACCGTAAATACTTCCAACTCTATTGTCGTATAATGCTACTAGAAAAACATCAAAGATTGAAACTTTGGGAAGGGAATTTTTTTTGTAAGATAATGACCAAACCTTTTTCTCTAGTCCCAAATTCGCTTGAAAGGAGTTTTGCGGAATTTCGCGCAAGCTGTAAATTTATCGAATTTAATATTTAATTATACAGATACCACAAATTAGTCTAGAGTGTATTTTTTTTTATAATTATAACTACAAGTACGTTTGCAATAATTCACAATTTATAAAATATAAAAAATCAACAAAATAACGAAATATTTTCGTCCTGGCAAATATTTTAAATTTGTTCCGTTTAAAAATATTTGGTGAAATATATAACGGTATCGGTTCGCTGTCACAAATAGCGTTTTAAGATTGTCGTTATATATGTACTAAAAAACTGAAGATTATTATTTGTAAACACTGCAGAAAGTATACCTACTATAACATATGTAAATACGGATTCTAATTAAAGATCACGTAACGTAACTCTGTCTACATTACTATTACGGTTTACGAAATTTAGAAACTGTCAATTAAGGTGCCATGTACAATCATTAAATACTTACAAAATGTAAATAATGGCTTAGCGGTAAAAAAAGCACAAAGTAGCATTCTTTTTACAAGAAATCTCACATATGTATCTCACCGGGTTCGAATCCCGGTATGTTCTTTCTCAATTTGGTTTTCTGTAATTTCCCAAATTCCACGGCAAATGCGGAAAGATAACATCTTAAGTCGGTCTACAGCCGCAGGCGTAATAATAACTCATGGCCAGCCGATGCCCCCTCTAATTGGCACAAGCTGTTAGGGAATGTTAAGGCATGAATTATTATTATTATTATCTCAGCTCACTAGAGATATTTTGCTAAAATAACTGTTCTTTTTAATCGACTGACATTGAGATTTTTACGTCCCCCATTTCCTTTGTCGCGCCACCTCCCAAGGGTATGCAGTGGGGAGTAAAAACTCAATTAGGTGGAAGGGATACAAATAATGCTGGTATAACCTATATTTTTTAAATTTCAGTACGTTTAAAAGTTTGTCATTTGTCAATTGCGGCTGGAGAGCATCTACAATGTGTTTCAACTTGATTTTGAATATTAAGAAGTTTGTTTGAACTTTCTATATTGTACACTCTCTTTCTAAAGCAATGTCTCTCTCACCCAACGGGTTCATAGCAATAACGCTTTCCAATGGTCGTACTCTAGCTGTCGGGCGACCTTGGTTTGTAGCAATGCTGGGTAACCGAGGTCGCTCGACGGCTAGAGTACGTCTATTGGAAGACGTTATTGATAGGAACCCGTTAGCTGGAGGAGACATTACTTTAGCAAGAGTGTACATGTTATTTTGATACTACAAACAACTGCAAAATGAACAACAACACAAAAATTACGTTAATAGATGCTATGACAAACAACAAATACACCTTTTTTGTGAGCAATGAATTAATATTGATCCAAATTGATCAAACTGTAACTAGGGATTCTTGTCGAGAGTACTTTATCAATAGTGGTATTTTAACTTTAGCCTGCCTATATATCTACGAATGTGCTATCTATACACGTAAAAATAAATTTATTTTACTACGAACAGTCAATTAAATACAATTGTTAATTTATCCTCTGAATAAAACACCAGATCAATTTCTTTAAAAACATTAGATTGTGTGCGGTTTTGGCGGTGGTAAAGGAAGTGATCAAATAATTTGTGGTAAATATGTATATATTAGATAGATAAAATTTCTCTTCTTTCATTAAATTAATAGTAAAAAAGTATACTCTAGAATTCATAAAAATATGTATACATATTCATAAGTTTCTAAATTGAGTTTTACATCAAAGCGATTTTATCCCATTAATTCTTTTATTTACCTTTTTTTGTCTTCAGGTTACTGTTTACGTCTTAAGTAAAGTTTGTAATGTGAGTGTCTAATTATAGCTCTTGTTTATTCTTTGTGAAGGGCTGTTATAAACATGTATGTATGTACACTACCGTCGAAAAATTTGGAAACGGGTACCGCTTTCATACAAACATCGGGTAATAAACGTTTATGTGAAATTTATTCATTTTATTTTAAATACTTATTCATTTGAACACACTTACGAACATCAAGTTGAAATGCAAGGTGTTAATATTGGGAATTTTGGCAAAATTCATTGTGTTATCGGTGAGTGCAAGGAAGGGATGAAGTAGATCGTAAAGCGAAACGGCGCCTACCACAAAATAGTGAGCAACTGTGGTTGCATTTGCAGGAAGCCTGGCAACAAGTCTCTCCAGATTATTTAGAAAAATTATTGCACCGAATGCCAAAATTATGCAAAGCAGTCATTCGCGCTAAAGGTGGTCATATTGATGAAAAGAAACTATCATAAATTTTGTGTTTAATGTTATCTGGATAAATATGTTTTAATTTCAAAGGGTTGTTTTATTGAATTTACGATGTCATGCTTTCATCAAACATCTACAAAGTCTTATATATTAACTACTGTTATCAAATTGATAGGTGTTTCCAAATTTTCCAACGGTAGTGTATGTATGTATGTACAAATGTGTGCGTGTTGATCGTTCCCATTAAAAATGAATGAAGTCTATGTTTGAGATAATATATATAAGTTGTATATATTTAAATTAGAGATTAAAACTGTGATTACTCACCTAAAAAAAGTAAATAATGTTTATTAGAAAAGCATTGCAAGCACCATCCCTTACTTTCCTTATAAGTGCACAACTACGGTTGTCGCAATATTCCTAAAACAGAAGGGGCATGAATACTGCACGTATATTCATGACTACGACCGATTATGTGGCAATTTTCACTAATCTAATCTAAATCTAAAAATTGCCTTTCGGTGTAGACTACTAAAGTAGAAAGAAGTGTTATTATACATAGTTTTGCTTTCAAAATTTAAATTTTGATTCGCAAAGGGGCCTCAATTGTATTATCCAAAAGAGACGATTAATTTATTTCTATTGCTCTCAATATAGGAAAATGTAGAAATTTAATGTATTCCCTAGCATAGTTAATACAATTTAGTGTTTTCACCTAACTCTTTCAATTAAAAGCACTAATTACCATAATTAACCCAATAACGTTCAAATCTCTTGTGCATTGTGTATGCATATCCCGTTTTAAATTATTTACAAATGCACGTTATACCTAAAGCTATTTTGTTTCAGGGCAAATAATAAAAGCTAGAAAAGAACAGGAAGAAAGGATAGAAGAAGAAAGAAAGGAAAAAGAGAAACAAAACGCAGAAGATATGGTTGCAAAAATGCATGAGGACTCAAACGATGTAGCAGACAGTCATGTCTCCAACGCATTAACAGTAGGCAATACAGAAACCGTTAATACGACTACAACGTTTGAATCCAAAACGGTTTCTTCAGAAAACACCATCACCGAAACAACAACTACAACGATAACCTCGACTACAACAATAACGAATACAAGTACAAGTATCTCTAAAAGCACATCTGAGATTGACATGCAAAGTGATGAACACGATTTAGATGACGAACAGAAGGAGAAAGATATAATGACAAGATCACGAACTGGGTCTTTAATGCCAAGGACGTTCAACATTGATGATTTGAGGAGAAGAACTACAGCTATCTTAAACAGAGAAGATATAGATAAGAAAACAGATGAGAGAATGACTAGATTAAAATCAAGTCAAATAGCTAATGGTACTTACCTATACAAGTTAGGTATGGACAATCAATTTAAATCTTACGTTAATCAATATACCACTAATATAATAGCTTTAAATAAACCACAAAGAAATGAAGAACGAGACAAAAAACGACATTTATCGCATAAATTTTCGCTTACAACAGCATCGGAATTTAAGTGGGTTGGTGGAATTAGCGGTAGTAAAACATTATTGCTAAACACTTTAAGACAAACAATAATTCAACTGGAGCAATCTATACAATCGCCTTTTATGCATCCTAATTGGCATTTAATCCGCAAAAATTGGTTGAATGTTATAGGCGCTTGCCAAAATCCAAAAGATTTTGCTAAAGCACTTATAGTGTTGCAAGCATGTATAAAACCAGTTGTATTTGCCAATGTATGGCACGAACAGTTAGGTCACACAAGATTATCTCGAGTAACAGCCTCAGAAAGAGAGGAACGTAAAAAAATTGAAAAGCGCGAGAAGAAAGAACGGGAAGAAGAAGAAGAGAGAAATAGGATGACTATAACCGGATATGTAAAGTACACAATGGGTTTCAAGCATCAATTGTGGAAGCAAAAAGGTGAAGAGTATCGTATTCATGGACGGTGGGGTTGGTTATGGTTATCAGCAGCCAGAGCACACAAAATAGTGAATTCCAAAGAAATGGGATTAGCAGCTGGTGCTCACAAAATTATGATTCAAGTACGAGATGAAGTTAGTTTGAAGATACTTGCTGTTGACGTCAATATGTATAACTTTTTAATGAAAAAATTCAAAATAGAAGGAGACAATGAGATAAAAAAGGAGGATGGTGGAGGAGATTATGCTAGATCTAATTATGAAGACAGTAAGTATTAATTTATAATAATTTCTAGTATGCAACGATATTACATAAAAATCAATTTTTCGAATATACTTTTAAGGAAACATTAATCCACGTTTACAAAACATTGATTCGAAAAACTTTGTTTTTTAGTGTTCAACATGCTAAATTTATGACCTTTTAGTTATAATTTTTTATCAATGTAATTCTATATAAGCATACAAAACAAATCAATTGATATTTAGTTTCGTCTTGACTTTGTGTACAAGATTGTATCTAAATGAACAATATTAATACAGTTCCAGCACCTCTAAGGCACTTGAAGATCGTTCCTCAAGTTGCCGAATTTGAAGAACTCGATATATCAAGAGCTCTGGTTACACCAGGCAGACTTCTCTATCCCAAAGTAGCAAGAAAATCAAGATTAGACGATTTTCTAACGAGACGGGGCCAACTTAAAGCTATCGAAGAAAAGAAGATTGCCAACTCAAAGACGGAAGACACATCAAATGAAGATGAAAACGTCGATGTAGAGAATGATGATATGGATTTAGAAGAAATGGGCTTGGATAAACAGCTGAATAATATGATGTGCGGTAAAGTTGCTGCGCCTTTGAACGCTATGCAATCATCCGTCAGTAGGGAAATGCTTAGCACAATTGCAAAGAAAATACAAGCATTAAGATTACATTACACTTCCATTTCAAAGCTGGGAAAAAATTTTCACTGTTATTCTGGAGGTTGTAATAGCAATACTTCTACTTTAACTAGTAATTGTTATTCGCCCTTGTGTTTACAAAGAAATAAGGTTAGAAGAGAATTACTTGCTTTATTACGAAAAGCTAATTTTCATACAAACACTGTGCAAGGTATAAAGATAAGCAACGTTTTAGCATCACCAATTAATCAGAAATCATCGATTCTTGAACAAAAATTAACGGAAAATCAAAATTCAGCCAACAAAGAACCACCAAATGAGGCTTCGATATGTAAAGATTTAGCGACGGTTGTGTTGAGTGCGCAAGAATGCATTGAAGATGACAGTTCTGTTTATATTCCGAAAAAAATTACGCCAAAAGAAGTAGTCAAAACAGAAGAAGTTGTTAAAGAAGAGATTAAAGAAGAAATTAAAACTGAAGATACGAAACCGGATATAAAATTATCGCCTCCGTATAAAAAGCAAAAGCTGAAAATGCAAAGCGAAAGTGAAACTGAAGAAGTCGATATGGATATTATGTCTCCTGATGATATAAAAGAGATGATATTAGGGTCGCAACCAAAAATCGAAACGAAAAATGTGCAAGTTGTGACCACTGTAACAACAACTACTACAACGACAGTTACAACACAACAAACGATAGTAGATGGTATAGTTAAGGCAATGGAAACAAGTAAAAGCACTTCCGATTCTTGTTCCGTTTCTACGAATATGAACGGAACTGGGCGTACTATTCAAACCTTGAATGCAAAATCTGCAGTTTATAGTGCTCAACAAAACCGGAGATTTTGCGCTTACAAGACTGCCACTAAGCGAGAAGAGAAAGTTGTTAAAACTGAACACGCGGAAGATGGAACAGAAAGAGTTTATTCCGCCATATCGACAGAAGGTAAAATATATTTAAAGAAAATAGTGTTAGCCCCGCAAGACAAGAAGAAAAAAAGACAAATCGTAAAATATCCAGTTTGTTCTACATTCCAAACAAAAAAAGGCGTACGTTCTTTACTAGTGTTACCAAAGCATGATATGAGGAAGTTGGCTAGGCAAGCTGGAAGACTACATATAAATGGATTTCATACCTTAGCAAAACCCAATAATAGTGTTTGGCCCTATCCTTGCGCAAGACCTTTATTTAAAACATGTTGGGTGTATCGAACAGTGAATCTGAAATCATTACCTGCTGCAGCATTACAACTGAGAATTCTGTGGGCATGTTTGCGATGGGATGATATGCAAGCAAAAGCCCTTAGCGCGGATGGTAAACATCAAATTACAACGGAAACAGAAATTTTATCGCTAGAATTGCTAAAGCATCGCCATGTTGGACAATTTTTGGAAAAGACGCAGTATTTAAGAAGGAAAGTGGTTATTCCACTGGAATTGCCAAAAACTATTAGAGGTAAATATTTTTATCTAATATAATTATTTGTTATTTGTTCTTTTTTATTATAGAAGTTACCTCGATTAGAAGTGGACTTCGTAAACGAAAACGACCAGAATCTCCTCAAAGTACTGATCCACAAGTCAGTGAAGAGTGGGTCGACGAAGACAAATTGGAATTATGGGAAATTAAGCAATACGGTGACAAGTAAGATTTTAAATACATATCAACAATTAACTTACGTTCAAATTTACAATTCAAATACGGGTAGTATTTACACAATAACAACAGCTTTGCCTTTGCATCCACAAAATTTCTGTGGTAGTAAATTTATATCTGGAAAACGTGATATCCCAAAAGACAGAAACATGGAACATGTGAGTACATACGTATATGCACTCGTAATTATTTATTATAGTAAAGAAAAGAAGCAATGTACGGTCGTGTTAGTTAAAATAACAGTGTTACGTGAAAGTAATTGAATTCATACTGTGTTAGATAAACCAGTATCGATACAATCTGTCCACAACAAGTTAATTGTAATATTTCTGTTGTACCCCTATTTAAAAATCACTAAACAAAATATTTTCGATTGTATTCATGTTCATCACAGTACGACGTGTTGCCTGTTTCTCAAAAATCATTCTATTTACAAAGTTAATATGACGCAAGAAGCCGAGTTAGTGAGTGTCAAATTGCTTTCATCAACCGCTTTCGCATTTCGCTGAAAAAAGAATCGATAATTAAAAATCACTCTAACATTAAGAAATAACTTACTTTACAGCATTGGATTATGGTTGTACACGAATCAATGAAATTTAGTGTTTCACAGATGCGCATTTGAATGCGTTGTATATACATATAACTTATATTTCGGGACATAACAGACATATTATTAATGCTACATAATCGTAAAATCTGTTACTATTTTTACCTGCTTATGCACTTGTTGTTTTTGTATTTTTTCACGTAGTTTTTTGTTTTGTTCCCACTTTATAATGGCCAGAAACACAAATAATTTTCATTTAGTAGTTCAAAGAGTTCAAATTATGCTTGAGGTAATACATTTATAGCCAGAAATATTTTCTTAACCTGTAAGATTATTGATTTTATAAATGTATATATAAAATTATGCAAAATAAAAATAGAATAAACAATGTACATATAGTTCGAACCACGAATGTTTATCGTTACGTCATTCTAGTAGCGCAGTATGAATTAAATCAACTCGCCGAAGTCAAATTAGCATCAGAAAACTAGTGTTAAAATACAGATGACAGGACAAAATGTCATATAGACAGGCAACTCTCAATACCTAAAAATAACACAATTGCGGTGGAGCCATCTTATGGACAGATCAAACACTCCTATTGTGGTTTGTAACTAAACTTAAGAAGGGAAAGAAAATGGGATATTTTAAATTATATTTATTTATTACTGCTGATAAAAAAATCATTTAATTTAGAAAAAATGTAGAAACAAAAAATTTTTCCACATTTCTTTGAATAAATTGATGTTTTTATTAATATTATTAAGGTACATGTGTGTGATAGCAAATAAGTATTATTAAAGTTCAAATACTTTGTGGGAGTATCCCAATTATATAAATTGATAATGTGTTGCCAGGACGCTCGTCGTTCTATACCTTTATAGGAATACACTAAGTCCTTCGTCAGCAGATTATTCCTTATGCATATCATAAGGTGCGGATAATCAAAGAGTGGTACAATTTCCTTGCCATCTACTTCAAAACCACAAGAAAGAATACCACGAATAACTTTTTTAATTTGACAGACTAGATTTGCCTTATCCGTGCTACCTTCGCAGGACATGAAAGCGATAGGCTGCTTCCACTTTTTATATATGGCTTGGGCCATAAATACCAAAGCATGGTCTGCTAGGCGGCATGTTGATTCCTCGCCGTAAGTGACAAATCCTTCCAAGATGTCCCTGGATTTATTATAATGCATACCAGGCTGAAGAGACACTTCATCAAATAATACACAGCAGTACTTGTCTAATTAATGATTTCATGCCATTAACAACTGTCTTTAAATTGCCTATCACGTGGTTATTTAATCCCGGAATAAATGGTATTTTGCTTAGTCATGTGCTTAATGTACGGCGAGCTGGCAGCGCGAATATCTTTCACAAAACTCGATATCCTCTGGGGCTTGCTTTGTAGAGTGACAACGCCAATACCTTATCATTGATTTTAAATCGTCTTCCTCTAGAAAATTTTCTACAACTTCTTATTTGGCTTTCTATAAATTCGTAAACGATTGGATCAACTGCATTTTCGATCTTTTTAAAAGTTTTGGCAGTAGCCAAACTGAACGCGAACTGAAAAATAAATATATACAAAAAACTAAAAAATAATTCTACCGAAAAAAAAAGATCAGAACAATATATAAACATCTACTCAACGAAACGAAACACAATAAACACGTTCAAATAACGGATGTGGACGGATATGACACGTGTCAAATAGCCACACCACGTCACGCTGTAATGCTCAAGTGCCATCTGTGCAGCTCTTTTCTTAACTTTTGATAAAAAATCCGCCGATCTGTCCATAAGATGGCACCACATATTTTTGATCAAAATTTTTATAAGGAGTCCCCATGGTGTGTTGCAAGGTTCAATTGGTTCAATGATGTATTCACAGCACTCCTGTCAATCGTCAGTTTCACCGTATTTTTAGTTAAATTCCACATTAATTTTGTTGATTTTATTGCATAAATCATTCTTTCAAGAAGACTTCTACCTATTTTAAGCGTGCATAAGGTACATAATATTCTTTTTTATGAGTATAAATGTGATTGAAATTTTCATTAAATTATAAACATGAATCCGTCGTTACTTGTAAGGGCTGATAGTGACGTAACGGTAAACATTCGTGGTTCGAACTATATGTATGTATGTACATATATTATTGACCATATACAGAGAAACATGTGTATCTTGTAAGTAAATACTTACCTACAGGGTTGGGTACTAAACAATTTTAAAATGATATACACTTAAATAAATAAAAAAATGCATGAAATATATGCATGTGAAATTATTTGCAACGGTTGTTTCAAACGAGCGCGCTTTACATTTCCCACAACGTGACATCATCTATCCGTAAACAACGCCATTTACTCCTATATGCTATACGTGTGCGTCTAGTTATTTTGTTTGCTTTTACTTTATTGAATTGGTTGTATTTAGTTGATTACATTACTATCGTCGTGTTGTCTAAAGGAGTACGTATAGGCTATAGTGAATTAGTTAATACCAAAAAGCAACAAAGTTATAAATATTGTTGTGTACCCAAGTGCAACATTACTACGATAAGTATGTAGGTGCACCAAATAAATATTTCTTTCCTGTACCAAGTAATGATCAAAATTTAAGGAAAAAGTGGTGTAAATTAATGAGAATAGACTCTTTCTCAAGTTCTACAACTAGTCGATAAGAAGGCACTTGCACTTTTTGCAGGTTTCATATTAAATAATATGGTTTTTATTCTACTTTGTACTTAACAGAGAACATGGAAAATTATATACAATGTGAACTTATGAAAGCTAACCTTAAGTTAAAAAAAAATTTTGCACCACTTAAATTTTGATGCTTTTGTTTCACCTTGTGTTCTGATGTTACTTTTCCTTTTATTACGCATTTGTCACCATCTCTTTTAACCCGGCGCTACACGCGCAATGGTCAAAAAGACGGTATTTTTCGTTTGATTCATTTAATTAATTTAATAACATTATTATTTCTCGGTATAAAATAGCAATACTAATTACCTTGCAGCTTCCGTTCTTATAATCACCGCACTTACAAAATCAACATTGTTGCTGAAAAATGCAGCCATCATAATTGACTCAATGACTGGTAAATTGTCTGACTTTGCTTGTACAAAACCTGCATCCATTTTGCAATTTCAACTTTTTATATACATATATGTATGTACACTCTCTTTCTAAAGTAATGTCTCCCCCAACCAACGCGTTCATATCAATAACGTCTTCCAATGGACGTACTGTAGCCGTTGAGCGACCTCGGTTACCCAGCTTTGCCATAACCGAGGTCGCCTGACGACTAAAATATGTCAATTGGAAAGCGTTATTGATATGAACCCGTTGGCTGGGGGACATTACTTTAGAAAGAGAGTGTACATACATAACCTATATACATGTACATAGGTAACGAAATATTTTAATTGGCATGCGTAAGCAATGCTAGACTAGGTAAACAGAGGTAAAATCAGCACCTTTGTAACTATTATAATTTGAAAACCACAACAGATAGAATAGTGCTCTCGTGGACTTTTTTGTAGAAAATTTCATGCTCTACAAAAGAGGCCCTACAAGTTTTTGATAGCTTGCGCCATTGAGACGGCGTTTGCAAGTGAAGCAAAAATATCATGAAAACCTCACTTTTTTTGCAGACGCCGCCTTAACGGCGCAAGCTATCAAAAAATTTGTAAGGCCTTTTTTGACCTTTTGAAATTTTCTACAAAAAAGTGCATGAAAGCATTATTCTATCTGTTATGATTTTCAAATTGTATTAGTTACAAAGGTGTTATCTTCTCTTAGGATCAAACTAAGATCACCCAATATCACATTCAATACTACGGCTCGCAAAAGTAAAGAGCAAAAAGCATTTAATATGCATACTAATGATATGAACTAGTTTCACCGCTTTGTTTACGGACAGGTGACGTCACACCAATCGCTGACGTGTTTAAGAGCACGTGATAAATTTGAATTTTACAAGATTTTTAAAGGATACTCGTATTATTCAAAGAAAAACAAAATATTGTAACGTAGTTTTTACAAATTACACATTCTTCTCTCTTGATATTCCATAAAACAGTTTTCTATCGCAAAAATAAAAACCTATGCAACTTCCTAATTCATACCAAAAGTTGATGTATATCTGAGCTTTTGATTCTAACTCCCTGTTTTTAGTGCGAATGATTCTCTGTATATATCTAATACTTATGCATAACTACAACATATTTATGTATATACAACAGCTTAATGACTATCCTTAAAGATGAAGCATTCGACCCTATCAATATAGTAAAAATCTAGTTTTTTATTAAACTGAATTAATACCGAATCGTTTTGGCAAGTTATTACTTACTATTTTAGCGTTCTAATGTATCAAGTCGACAATATCCAATGACAGGATGTTTTGGAATCATTTGGGCTACATTTCATAACGCTTAGCATAGCATAATGTTTGACACTAACGTGTGATAACAACTGCATGACCACAGCTAATGTAGTTACGCTTCACTATTTGCATGTACCTCACTAACAGCCTGCTGTGTGTGTTCACTACAGGATAGAGAAGGCTAATGCTCAAGTTATCACTAGGAGCCGAACAGGCAACTTACCTCCTGCAAGGGCGATTCTTGACAGCACAGAAGTGCCCAGTAAATTGCTAGTTAGCGGGAAAGCTACACCGGAAGAAATTAAAGAGAAGATGGAACAACAACTCCGTATGCAAAGGGCAGCACATCAACAAAAGAGAGCCATGGAATTAAAGAATCCTCCAGGCCAAATCATCAAGATGGTTGGAAGTACAGCGCAGGGTAAGTACACAAAATGGAAAATATAATTTCACCGTGTAAGTTACGTGTCCTCCTGTTATTACAACTTGTTTTTCTTATAAGCTGCAACTAGTACTACTACAACTAAACCAACTACTACAAATACTCCAATTCAACCTAAAGGTATGTTACTTAAAGAGACTGTTGGTTGAGTTTTGCTTATTGTTTTTAATTGTGCAGTCTGTACATTTCAATAAATATATTAATGTATGTTTGTAATAAGCGTTGCACGGAACTTCATAAATAAATTGATTGGGTAAAATTTTATTTCTTCGCTCTTTTATTATATATTATATTATCATTGTCAAACTATAATTCAGTTATTTTGAATTTATATATATCTTTAATTGCATTTAGTAAGTATGAGTTGCGAGTTTAAAGTTACAAAGAATTAAAGTAGTTGTTTGAATCTGTTAAAAGCACGAGGAAATAAAACTATACCTAAAGTTGAAATCTCTGATATAGATTTCGTAATGTTTAGGCTGTTTAGTTCTTTTGTGTCAAAAAAGTTTGGAGGTATGTTAGGACAGTAATATGTATTGCACAGAACAATATACGTCCAAATTCGGTAATTATTATCACATGGCCATGATAATTATCAATTTTCTTTAGTATCTTTCTAACGAATTGCACGATTTTTTCAACTAAAGTGTTGGAATTGTCTGCTTTAGATGTAACTTTCGTTGACTTATACCCTCACAACAGCAAACTGTTCAGTAGTATTAATTTTCTATTTCTAGAATCGATATTTACTTCCATCACTGGTCTTCGCAAAAATCTACAAAACTGATCGACATGACCAAATTAAAATTAAAAAGTAATTAGCTTGATATACCAAATTGTTAATTTTTTAGGTCTGCAGGTTTTCAATAATTTGAAAGCCAAAGCCTTAGTAAATGACTAATTTAAGGACTTAAAAATGAAACACTGTCGTATAGATTGGAACATCGTTGAGGGTATTGAGTCTGTCAGTGATTAGATTGAAAAATTGAATTGAAATTTTGTACACATAAAATCGGTTTACTTGCGCTTGTTTTCTAGAGCGAAGCAATTTGTTCTTGATATAGTTGTATGCTGTTTTTGAATCGAGTTCTAGACACATTGCGAAAGTGCGCCGAGCCAATGAACTATTTCATTGCCTAATACTGTCATTTTCTTTAGAGTTATTTGGTTTGGGACCCGCATCATGTATATCTCAGGCCAGTCCCGACTGATTTTTTAGATGTTTGGAACTACTGCACTTTAATATTATCTCCGGCTCTTAAATTCATTCTAAATAGTGCAAGCTTTAGCTACTTTTTGGACGTAACTAATAGTCAGTCAACTACTTACGAAAGTTGCATTATATTTTAGTACAATATCAAATAGATCAATTCATTGACGGACAGGAAGTCTATTCATGTGCAGCGTATGCCTCTAGCTACAGCTGTTTGATGCATCAACCTGCATATCATTATATGCATATCTCCCATGTTATAAACGTGAATTTGATTGTCAAATTTAAATCACTGTATGATAATCTAGAAGTACTTCTGATTAAAAGCAGTTTATATTTATAAACATATATTTACTGCATCCCAATTTATGTCTAACAGCATATTTTCTTAACTTTCTCACTTCTAATAAATGAATATTGCTGCTACATGTAAATGTTTATTTCTACAGTAACAACAGCTGATGGACAAATGAAGATAGTAAAGAATGTCGTAGTACCAAACCAGACAGTTGGCAAAACAACCCTAACTTCACTTCTAACTGCTAACAATAATGCTGCTGGGAATAAATTTGCGGGCAGAAGAATTTTCATGACCAAAGCACCTGACGGTACAACTAGAGTTATCACTGCTGGATCAGCGATCTTGCCTAAAGGAGTTACTAATCCTCAGCAATCACTGATTAAAGTACAAACTACAGCTGGCCAACCTGTACAACAAATACAGATACAGCAGCCAAGTAAATATATTTTTATTTTCAATATAATTGTATAAAAATAGCATTAACATGTTTGAACATGCACACATTTTATTCTATTTGTCATACATTTTTACTTTTTACTGGCATAAAACTATATATTTGGGTAATTCTATGTGTAGCAGTGACCGCGGCCTCAACTCCAATAAAAGCGAACGAGATCCCTCAGCGTGTTCAAATATTACGGGGTCCAGACGGTCGTCTAACCGTTAAAGGTCTTATGCCAGGGCAACAACTTGTACAAATGCCTGATGGAAAATTACAAGTGCTTACTACCACACAAATTCAGCCTTCAGCATCACCAACAACGCAGGCTACAAAAACGCAAATCGTTACACCAAATAAGACTGTCATAAAAACAGCTCCTAACGCTTCTACAGGTAAAGTCGTCATGCAAGGAAGTCAAGTAAAAGCGATTTTGCAACAACCTCCCCAAAGTCCAGTTAAAGGTCAACATGTGATCATCAAGCAGCAAGCGGCGACTCCGGTTGTACAAAAAATTTCTACTGCGACTTCAGGAAACGTTGTTGTAAGTGGCAATCAAGTATTTCCTCAACATCAAGTCGTTGTTAGTGGAAATCAAGTAATTGGCGCAAGTCCTGGACAGCAGGTATATACTTTTACTTCTATAAAAGCTTCTTTTATTTTATGCATAATTAATAACTTTAACAAAAA